>PVIW01011248.1:0-20709 GCA_004026585.1 Noctilio leporinus
AATACAAAAACAATAAAATTCAAAAAAAAAAAAAAAAGAAGAAGAAAAGGAATTGTTCCAATTTGAGAGCTTACATATTAAATAATTGGTATCCATGGCAGAAAATCCTGAATAATCCACTTTTCTATTATGCAGTCCATATTTCTTTGTCTGATAAAGAGATAAAAATTCAAAATGGAAAACAGGATTTTGTTAAATTTGCATTCTATATTAATGAGATACACTCTAAAATTAACCCAAGGGATGCATTTATCATATTTCAGACTTCTTTTTCAAACCAATTTCACATGTATTTATCTTATTTGGTCTTAAAAAAAAAGCTTCATGGTAGGCGTTAAAGTTACTATTAACTTTTGAAATTAAAGAGCTTTAATAGCAAAACAGTACATAATTTGGTATTGGGTTGTTCCATTTTCATCATATCTCTCCATTTTCCCTCAGTCAAGAGAAATTACAAATATATAAGGAAAGCAAATGGTTAAACTAAAAACTAATAGTTCACTCAGGGTGATGTGTGAAAAAAAATTTTTTCCTGGAATTGAAATATATTTCAGGAACAAAAATTGTTTAACCTCATGCTAGTTTCATCAATTAATCATTTCAGATATTTTAGTTCAACTTTGTTCTCATATAAGATTCCTAACCTCAAAATGCTGATCTTCCAGAAATTACTTTTAGGGGCTTTCAGTTTTAGTTCAAAGAGAATTGTTTACTGTTGAGTACTTAGCTCCAAAGCTCTTGAAGACTATCACAGAGATTCACCTTTTATTCACTTCTCCACAGCTTCTTGCAATAATGAGTGGCTGATTTTAAAATTTGCAATTTGACAAGGCTAAACTAATAAAATACCTAGAAATATAAGGGGATATCTCAACTTGATATGTTGTTCACATTTAATCCTTTTAGGCTGGTAATATATAGAAGTCTTTGTGAAGCTTCAGAAATTGCTGAAGATCCTTCAAAGCAAAACCAGTTTTACAGAAATCTCCTCCTCCCCACTCCCTTTAGTCACATGATCAGATAATGTGCTTGATTCCTATAAACAGGTAATCCACCAGGTTGCACTCCAGACAGTTAAGTGGCTTTAACATAAACTCTTATTGCAAAGGGGGAGAATGCAAGATAAAAGCATCATTTGTCTTTTGAGCATTGCTGAAAATCTACCCATTATACAGTGCTGACCTAAATGAAGGTTGCTGGTGCCTTTTTGATGTGGAGGAATTTCCTTCGTCCTGTGAGGAGTCAATGACCCAGCTTTTCTTTTCCTTTGGCAGAATGTGGGTATTTACTTGCACATTCCAGTGCCTTGATAGATGGCTGAGCTGAACTTGGCTTGCACTGAGCTAAGGGGATCAACCCTTGGACAGATTCTTTGTTCTGTCCCACAGTGTCAGCAAATTGGAGTAGTCAGTCTGTCGACTCAGGACTCAGGGGCCTTTCAAAGGAGGACAGACCCTTTACTTTACAGATAGAACAACAAAGGTTTGCTTATAGTGTGGGGGCCTCCTCTGAAAAATAGTTTTATTCTTTTTCTCTTGTCAGGGTATTTATCATGTGCTCATGTCATCATTTCAAGGTTACTGTGGCAGTCCTAACACGGACAGTGCATGAAGCCTTTTATCTACGAATGTGAATATTGCTTTGAAGCCTGAGCAAGGAATACATTACAAGTTTAGTGATTGAGAAGCCCAAATGGTTGAGTAAGAAGTGAGAAAGGATGAAGAAAGATACAGAGTTGCTAACGGGAAAATGAAGGGAAATTAATCTAATCATTCTTTTGAGAAATAAAATCCTTTGTTTCCCACCTTTCTAAAAAATCTAAAATATTTAAGGTCATGTTAGTGTGGTTTCATTTTATTCCTATTTGGTTTTGTGATTTGCAATAAAGTAAATATTTCAAGACATTTAAATTAATTGAATTATTATTTTTTTACTCACAGAGTGGTAGAATTAGAATACCTTAGGTAAGCCAATGCTGCTTTCATGGAAACATGTTTCTTAACTCATATTTATAATTTTATTTTACTTTAGTATTTTTTGTTCAGAAAAGCAAAGAAGCAGGTTATTTTGAACTGTTTTAGTTTACGAAAACTAAATTTCCTTGAATATTTTACTTTCCTAAACTGCTCAATTTTCTTTATATGTATTTCTTTGACTATTTGCTTCCTTTTGCAAATCTCAAATTATTGCACATATAAAAAATCTTGATTATTTTTGAATGAGCTAGATGTATAGAATAATCAATTAAGTATTTTTAAAAAGCACTACAGTTTTAAAAAGAACTATGCTCTGTAAACCCTAAGTGCTCATATTATAGTCAGCTCTTAAAACCTTAAGTTTGTACTTTGGTATAGTAACACATTTAAATATAAATTCAATATTCTGTCCTCAATAGCATAAAAATGTATTAGGAGAAGGTGTATTGGTTTTAATGTGTTCAAATTCAAGTAACAAAAAACTAACTGGCTCAAATCACATGATGTTTGTTATTTATTTAGTAAATATTCTGGAAGTGGACAGTTTTGAGGTTTTTCAGCTGTTTGTTTTACCTATCAAAATACCTTTTTTTAAAGATTTATTTTTATTTAATAAAGAGGAAAGGGGACAGAAGGAGAGAAAATAATTGATTTGAGAGAGAAACATCAATCAGCTGCCCCATGTACATGCCCCAAACAGGGATAGAGTTGGCAACCCAGGCATGTACTGTGACTGGGAATTGATCTGGTGTCCATACCATTACGTGTTGAAGCTTGATCCAATTTAATTGGCCAACACCTGTTCAAAATATCTTGAGTTTTGGTCTTTACACTTGTCATTTCTTTTCTTGTTATAACAAAATAAATAAAAGTTAAAAAAAAAAAAAAAAGCTAATGTAATCCTATCACCCAGATTTAACAATTAACAAAACTTCATTTTTATATTTGTTTCCCTTTTCTCTTTTGGTAAATTATTTCAAAAAGCAAACATAATACTTCAGTATTCACCACCAAAAATTAACAATAATTCCTGTATGTTATTTGATATTCAGTCCATCATCATCAAAAAAACACAATATTCAAAAAAGCAAAATTGCCTGCCTTTCACACTCTTTCAAGTTTAGAGGAGTTAACCTGCCTTGATTGAAGAGATCTCCTTATCAGATTCTTTTGGTCTAAGCCTGAGTGTATAAATTTTTAAAAAAATCTCCAAATGAGCTAAAATGTTGCAAGAGGTCTTAGTGATAAGAGTGAATTTATTCATTCATTGAACAAATAGACATTGTTTATGTTTAAAAATATTTTGTTTACTTTTATAGATGGAGGAGAAAGAAGGGAAAAAGTGAGGGAGAGAAACATCAATGTGAGTAAGACACACCCCTCACATGCCCCTCACATGCCCCCAGCTGGGGACTTTGCCAGCTGGCATGCTCCCTGACCATGAATCCAATGGGGGACCTCTTGGTTCATAGTCTGGTCACATTAGCCAGGGTGTGATTAAATCTATTTTAATTTTGAAGCAAAGACTATTTGATTATAAATTCTTCTCAAGTTTATTTCAGTTCCATTCACATTCAACAAAATTCAATGGAAGAAAAATATTACTGAGGTTAGTTTCTATTTAGTAGCAGTGGTAATGTCTTGCTTACTTTACTCTAGCTCAAAATTTTGGTATCAACTTTGCTCTTATTTTCATGTCCATCCCTCTAAAATGTTATTAAGTTCTTTGATAGATCTTCAAAATACTTTTCTTTGCTGTTTCTTATTTTTCATTTGTATCCAGTAACCTAGTCAAGGAACCCACACTTGTATTCTAAACTACAGTATTGTCCTATCTGGAGATGAGGAAACCATTCCCTCTATCTTTAACTCACCCTATCAATGGTTTAAAGATTCATTTCTTCTTTTGTGACAATCTTTTACATGCCTTTTACATGGGGTCATCACAAAAGTTTAATAAGGACATACCTTAATCATCTCCATATACTCATGTGAAAAAATTGCACTTTAGAAAAATTAATACTCAGTATCATCCAACTAGATTTCCCTAACAAGTCTAAGGCAAAACACTAAAATAAAAATTTAAATGCTGTCTTCAGAAAGGGCAACATTAAAAAAAAAAATTGGAATATCCTTCAGAAAATTTCCAGTATTTTTTGAAGGATTAATATTGAACTACATATATAGCTTTCTAAGACTTGCAAATAAAAGTAGTTATCAACATACCTCCTTCAAAATTTAATAATAAATGCCATTTGTATAACTAGATAAAAATTTACCTCAGCCTTATTGACAGTCATATAATACTTGCAAATAACTGTAAGTACAGTAATAAGAAAAATTGGACAGACTCTCTAAGCTCCCTCTAAGCTCCTATCTACTCTTTTTCTGTGAAGAGACAAAAAAAGGGAGATAGGACATGGAATATGAGGAAACATTTATAGAAGAAAGTATTTGCTCTCTAGCTTTGTAATTAGCCCAATCAATTAGAGCTGTATGTTTCTGTCTATTAAAAATTAGATAATTAATGCTAAACTATATAGGGAGGTTCAAATGGGAAAACACAAATAAAAGTGAAAAGTTTAATATACAATGTGCTTCATAAAGGCAAACAACTTCCTTTTTTATAGTGTATAATTCAATGTGTTTTAGCATATTCATAGAGTGGCACAACTATTACCATGTTCTAAGTTCAGAATACTTTGTCATTTGAAAGGGAACCTCTGCATCTTTGTACCAACTGTACACATTAGTAGCTGATCCCTGCTTATCCTTCCTGTCCTGCTGTAATCAATCACTAATTTACTTTCTGTCTCTATGGACTTGCCTAATCTAAACATTTCAAATAAATGGAATCATAAATTATATGGCCTTTTGTGTCTGGCCTCTTTCTCTTAATATAATGTTCTCAAAGTTCGTCCATGTTGTAACATGTATTATTTTCCTTTTAAATTACTGAATAATATTTCATTGTATAGATATATAAAATTTTGTTTATCCATTTATCAGTTGAAAAGTATGGGGTTATTTCTGCTTTTGGGATATAATGAATAATTCATGTACAAGTTTTTGTGTTGATATATTTTTATTTCTCTTGGATGTATACCCAGGAATTAATTGGGGCATGTGGTAATTGATTCTATTATTCTCATTGTGAAGAGCTACCAAACTGTATTTCAAAGTGGCTTTACAATCTATGATCCCACCAGCAACATGTGAGGGTTTCCATTTCATCACATCTCATCATCACTTGCCATTGTTTATCTTATTTACTGTAATCATCCTGCTGGGTGTAAAATGCTATATCGTGATTTGGATTTGCATTTCCCTAATAACTGCATCTTTTATGCAGTTATTCTTATTTGTTTAACTTCCTTTGAGAAGTATCTGTTCATTACTTTACTCTTTGAAAAAAATTATAGTTTCTATTTTAGAAAAATTTTAGATTCACCAAAAAACAGAGAAAGCACAATACAGAGAGTTCTCATGCACTCCCTTTTCTCACAACACACACATACACACACACACACACATTATTTCCTCAATTAATAATATATTGCATTAGTTGTATATTTGATACAATTGGTGAGCCAATATTGACACGTTATTATTAACTAAAGTCCATAGTTTACATTAGAGTCAAGGTTCATTTTGTGCATTCTATATATTTTTACAAGTGTATATTGACACATATCCATCCTTACAGGAACTACCCTAAAAATTCCATGAGCTCCCTGCATTTATTCCTTCTTATCAATTCCTAATTCTTTGTCAATCACTGATATTTTTACTATATCCACAATCCTGCTTTTTCTAGAATGTCATGTACTTAGATATATGTTTGGCATACAGTATGCAGCCTTTCACTATTTTTTAAAATTTAACAATGTGAATTTAATATTTTTCCATATCTTTTCATGGTCTGATAGCTCATTTATTTTATTCACTAAATAATGTTTTATTGTGTGGATGTACCATAGTTTTGTTATACATTCACCTCTTTTTTTTTTTACATTCACCTCTTGAAGCACATTTTTGTTGCTTTCAAGTTTTGGCAGCTATGAGTAAAACTGTTATAAACATTCATGTTTGTGGGCATACAATGAATTTTCAATTCATTTGGGTAAATACCAAGAGACCTAACTGCTGGATTGTATGGTAGGGATATATTTACTTTTGTAATAAACACTGCTAAGTTATCTCCCAAAGTGTCTGTGCCATTTTGCATTTCTGTAAGCAATGAATAAGTTACTATTGCTCTACAACCTACCAAGCATTTGGTACTGTCAGTATTTTGAGTTTTAGCCATTCTAATAAGTTACTAGTGATATACTAATGTTGCTTTAATTGGCAATCTTCTAAACATGGTGTTGAACATCTTTTTATCTGCTTATTTTTTCATCTCTATATTTTATTTGATGAGGTGTATGTTCAGCTCTTTATCCCATTTTTTAAAACTGGGTTGTTTGTTTCCTTATTGTTGAGTTTTAAGAGATCTTTGTAACTTTAGATACCATTTATTAAATATGTGTTTTCCAAATTTTTTTCTACAAATGTATGGATTGTCTTTTGTAGAGCAGAATTAGAAGAAACAGAAAAGAAAAGTATTTTGAAGATCTATCAAAGAACTTAATAACATTTTAGAGGGATGGACATGAAAATAAGAGCAGTCAAAGTTGATACCAAAATGGATTTTTAATTAAATGTCTTTTAATTAAAGTCTAATTCATTAATTTTTTGTTAAAGTCCAATTCATTAATTTTTCTTTCAAGAACTGGGCTTTTGGTGTATCTAAAAAGTCATCACCAAACTGAAGGTCACCTTGTTTCTCTCTTGTGTCATCTTCTGGGAGATTTAAAATTTTGTATTTTACTTTTATGTCTATGATCTATTTTGAGTTAATTTTTGTAAATGGAGCACACTTTGTGTCTAGATTTACTTTTTCTTATCCAGTTTTTCCCAGTGTCATTTGTTGAAAAAAATATCCTTTCTTCATTGTATTGCCTCAGATCCTTTTGTCAAAGATTAGTGATTATATGTATGTGAATCAATTTCTTGGCTTTCTGTTCTGTTTCATTGATCTATTTGTCTATTCTTTCATCAATCCTATACTTTCTTGATTACTGTAGATTTATAGTATATCTTGCAGTAAGTCATCCCTTTGACTTTGTTCTTTCCTTCATTGTTGTCTTAGGCATTCTTGATCTTTTGTCTGCCCACACAACATTTAGAATCAACTTTTCAATATTTACAAAATACCTTGCAGTGATTTTGATGATGATTGTGTTGAATCTACAAATCAAGTTGGTAAGAACTGACATCTTAATGATATGTCTTTTGTCTTTCTATCCAAGAACATGAAATGTTTCTTTACTTACTAAGATCTTTGATTTCTTTCATTAGTTTTGTAGTCCTCCTCATGTTGATCTTACACAGTTTTTTAGATTTAATTATGTATTTAATATTTTATACATGAAAGTGATTAACTTTTGTATATGAACCTTATACTTTGGCACCTTGTATAAACACCTATTAATTCCAAAATGTTTCTTCATGATTGTTTGGAATTTTCTTCATAGACATAGACAATCATATTATCTTTAAAAAAAATAATTTTATTTATTATTTTTAGAGAGAGGGGAAGGGAGGGAGGCAGAGAGGGAGAGAAACATCAATGTATGGTTGCCTTTCACCTGCCTCCAGCTGCAAACCTGGCTTGCATCCTGGTTATGTGCCCTGACTGGAAATCAAACCAGTGACTTTTGGGTTTGCAGGCCAGCACCTATCCACTGAGCCACCAGCCAGGGCTGACAATCATATCATCTTAACAAAGATAGTTTATTTATACCTTTGGTAGTTTTAAAATTGGTTTCTATATCATTTATTAATAAGTTGTATGAATATTCTGATAGAAGTACCTTATCAGATATATAATTTACAAATATTTCTTCCATTTTATGGGTCATCATTTACACATTTACACATAATGTTTTTCCAGTTTTTCTAGAACAAAAGTATTTTAATTTTAATAAAGTACAATTAGATTATTTTCCTTTTGTTTTAAGCTTTTGGTGGTGTTAACTATGAAACCACTTCCTAATCCAAGGTCCTACAGAGTTCTTATGTTTTCTTTTAAGAGTTTTAGATTTGAGATTTTTCATTTAAAATTATAATCCAGAAGAAAAGCTACAACTTCAATATTTTGCATGCAGGGATCTAGTTGTCCAAGCACCACTTATTGAAAACACTAATCTTTCTCCATTTAATTGTTTTGACAAACTGTTGAAAATTATTTAGTCAAATATGAAAGGGATTACTTCTGGACTTTGACATATATTCTACTAAACTATATGTCTGCCAGTACCATACCTCTTGAATATTGTAGTTTTATAGCAAATTTTGGAAACAGAAAAAGTTGGAATCCTCCAACTTTGTTCTTTTTAAAGATTGTGTTGGCTATTCTAATTTTGTAGCATTTTTGTATTAACTTAATAACAGCTTGTCAAAATTTGCAAAACAGTAGGTGAGATTTTGAAATTAAATGTGTTGAATTAATAGATAAATCTGATTACTTCTTGGCTTTTTGGCTAAGATCATGTGTAACAGATAAATTTAAGCAAGCATTTTTATTTTAATATTAGATCTCCTAATCCATGAATATTTCATTATTTGTATCTTATTTCAATGTTTTATTTGAAACATTGTCAATGTACAATTTTTGCACTTTTGTTGTTAAAGTAGATATCACCCTGTAAAAAAGAAGATATGATAGAGAAGAAATTTCTTCCAGAATAAAATGGAAATAAAAGACTCACTCTTTCCTCTGTTGTCAAGTGTGAGAAAATGAATGGAGGGGGGATAATGATTTAAAAAGTCCTTTTTGTTGATTTGTCTCCATTTATTAAGGTAGAATAGAAGCAAAAAGATGAATTTCTGTATTTGTCAGCTTTTGTCTCAATTGCAACTTGTTGTTGCTCATGAAAAAGTTCATTTATAAAAGACAAAAAAAGTCACATTTTCTTTCATATTGGAGTAATGCTATGAGTCAGTTTGGAGCTATGCTAAATTGTCCCTGGCTGTTTCCACCTGTCAAAATCTTATCCATCTGCAATAAGGTTATTGATGGCTCTGAAATGGATATGACCACATCCTCCCTCAAAACCTGTGGACATTATTTAGAGAGAATCTTTGAAGATGTAATTAAGAATCTCAAGATAAAACCATTCTGGGTTGTCCAAGTTAACACTAAATCCAATGGCTTGTTTCTTTATAAGAAGATACAGGGATGCGAAAGGAGAAGGCCATGTAAGTATAGAGGTAGATACTGGGGTTATGTGGCCACAGAGTCTATAGATATCACTGACACCATGAAATCTCAGGGGGGTAATTGTGACTTTTAGCTCTGCAGCAAAACTCCTTCATTAAATGCAGTTTATCTGGAAACTGCCCAGCCATTGCTAATGTAGGAAGAATGGTTTGCATGACATCAATGTAACCTGGCAGCCAAGGAGAGTGGACTAGAATGTGCATGTGTGAACAATAGCAACTTCATTGTACTAGTCAGTGGGGGTGTTAGACGCTGTTGAATAAGTATGTGTACTGTGTGGCTGCTGCATTCAAAATGACTGAGTTAGCAGAACAACAAATCTGCATTGAATTTTGCATTAAGCTTCAACATTCCTCCATGGAAACTATTTGGCTAATTCGGAAGGCTTTCGGGGGCAATGCCTTAAGTGCAGTGCAAATAAAAGTGTGGAACAAACATTTAAAAATATGGTCAAGAATCTGCTGAAAATGATCCACACTCTTCTGGAAGGCCTGCAAGAAGAACACCTGAGAATGTTGAATGTGTAGCAGCAATAATCAACAAAAATCAGTGACTGACAATGTGAGAACCAGAAGCTGATTGGGGGATTCTAAAAACTCCTGTGTCCAAGATTTTGATTAAGGATCTTGCCATTAAATATGTTGTGGCAAAATTTGTTCCACAAATTCTGCTATCAGAGCAGATGGAACATCATGCTGCAGTTGCTAATAACTTAATTCAAACCACTACCAATGAACCAGATTTCCTCAAGAAGGTCATAATGAAAGATGAATTGTGGGTTGTTGGTCTATGCATATGTCTGTGATATGGAAATGAAGATCCAATTGTCCCATTGGAAACTGCCTGGCTCTCCATGCTCAAAGAAAGTGTGGCAAAGTTGCAGCAAGATCAAAACTATGGTAACTGTTTTTTGATTGGGAATGCGTTGTCAATCGCAAGTACACCCCTCCAGGCCAAGCAATTAATAAGGAGTACTGTGCCAAAGTTCTTTATCAGTTGAGAGATGCAAAATGACAAAAATAGTCATAGCTTTGGGCAACTGGTGATTGATAGCTTCATCATGACTACTTGCCTGCTCACATATCTTATCTCCTACAGAGTTTTTTGTAGAAACATCATATCATCCAGATGATTCAAACCCCCTACAGCCCAGGTTTGGCATCCTGCAACTTCTGGCTTTTCCCAAAACTAAAATCACCTTTGAAAGGGAAGAAATTTCAGACTATTGATGAAATTCAAAAAATACATTGGGCAGCTGATAGAGATTAAATAAAAAAATTTGCAGAGTGTTTTGAACAGTGGAAGAGACTCTGGAAGAACTGTGTGAGGTCCCAAGTGCCAATTTGAAGGGGGCTGAGCCATCACTGTCCTATGTACAATGCTCTTGTATCATATATTCTTCAATAAATTCTCTTTTTCATAGTACATGGTTGGATACTTTCTGGACAGGCAGTCAAATATGTGGCCACCATGCATGTGTTTGCTCAAGGCGAGAACACATGTCCATAAACAATCTTTTCTAAAAAAATACTATTAAGGACACTTTACTATGACTTTATTGGTTTAAAGTAAAATAAAATGTACTTTAGTTCTTCTCTTATCAATTCTATTTTGAGCACATTTATGCGCACATGTGCAGACACACATGTACCAGACTAGAGGTCCTGCGATACCAACTCTAAATTAAGTTCTTATTTCTTCACTTAAAGCTATAATCCTTAAAATAGCAATAAATGTTAACAAGTTAGATGCGTTTTAGTCATCTTAGGTTTTAATTTCAGTTAACTCTAAAGAGAGATCTCTACATTCAGATTTATTACAAAAGATTTCTAAAGTGATTGTATGTAAACTTTCTAGGCCATTCCACATCATGTACTCAGAATAAATGCATATAATCTTTGATCTGATCTGGCCTCAAAAGTACTGGGTTGAGATCTTAGACTTAAGTTTTGACTTAGTGGCTTATGTGATTGAGCTCAAGAAAAAAGCAGGTGTGAGGGAGAGAAATGCTTTGATTTTAAGACCAGCCAAAAGGCACACGAGCACATTCTTTTCCAAATGAAATTCCTCTGACGATATTTTTTCTACCATTTGAGTTCCTGTGTTAATTCTCTTTTAATGCCTGACATTATAAAAAGCATTACATTAGTTATAATCATTCTGTTTACCACCATCTCTTATTTGTGTAGAATTGGAAGGAACAGGAAAACCTATGGTCAGATACTAGGCACAGGACTCCCTCATTAAAACTTTGGAGAAACCAGATTATTCAGGTTGGGACCAAATAAGAACCCCTATCCCCCAGTTAATGGAGCACAACAATAAAATTCTGTACCTGCATCAGTTTCTGTCAGATCTGAACTCACACAACTATTGATTTTGATTCAATCCATTAGGGAAGATGGACTTTTATCTGCCACATTGCACTTTTATTATTATTATCATTATTATTATTATTATTATGCTCATGAGTGGAATATAGAGTGAGATTGTGCAGAAAACACAAGGAAAACGGTTTTCAGTTCAATTCAATAGTGGATGCCTAACAGAATTTTTAGATTAAAATAAACCTATATAGTGGTAGTTTCCGTACATTTAAAGAAATGTCTGTGAATTTTTGTGTATTTTACATCCTATTTTTACAATGTTCCTCTAAAGAGGTGAAATAGATACTTTAATAATGCCTCTGTCATAATCTGAAACCATAGTATTAAAAAGCTACTTCCAAGAATCAGGAATCATACAGTAGCTTTGTCACAGCTTGCTTTCCTTTTCCTTTACTTCTCTGTGTTATGTCACAGATTTGTACATGCACAATTAATGTGGTTAAAATGTGAAAAATTAATACAGAATGCTCAATAATATGCAGGCTAGGCAATGTGTGTATTTTATTTGGGTAGTTTGATATGCTTTATATTATTTACTTTCTTAAGAATGACATCACACCAAAGTAATCTTTGCAGTTCAGCATATTGGTCACTGTTTTGATCTATGATGAAAATAGTGATATGTAACGTAAGAAAGTATCCTTTTTCTAGGGAAGCCCTTTCCATTTGAATGCTGCTAAGAAGCTGATGGGAACAAAACGAATGTAATGGCCTTGGTGAAGTGCTACCAAACTGTATTTTCATAGGAAAGAAAATAGTCATTTCACATTGCTAATTTCACTTCTGATGTGATACTGGCCTATAGTAATGGGATTTTATTACCATGTACAATTTGGAGTTCACCAAGGGACTGCATCATAAAACTGGTTAACTACACTCAAAAATTATTTTATCTTGTTTTTCTTTATAGCAAGTTGATGTTGTCCTTTTCACATATACAGGAAATAGAAATATTTATAGACTTAATTTAATTTGATGACATACTAATCAATAAATAATTCTCAGTCTTTATTTTCCTCTGCCTTTTACTCTATCAATGGCATTTGATAAAGATACCCTCTCTGTTTAAGTTTCACAATTTGGCAGGTTGTTTTCTGGTCTAATATTCTTTCTCATTTTCTTAACTCTTTGGTGGTTCCTCTCAGCTATGTGGCTGGTTCTCCAGAATCTCCCATCTTTATAGCTATACCATATCCCAGAGTTTGAGCTTCCAACTTCTCTTCTTTGTCTACACTTATTCACTTGGAGATCTCTTTTATCTTATGGCCACTAATCTTTTCTGGAAGCTGGTGAATCTCAATATTTATCTTCAATTCAAACTTCTTCCTTGAACTCCATTTCTTTTGAAGATCTAAGGGGAATTCACCTGTTGCTCCCAAAATATGTTCTATTCTTGTAAGTGGCAACCTGTAGTTGCTCAGTCATACCTTTTTCTAGATCCTTTATCCCTTTCATATCCCACTCTACCCAATTAGCAAATTTCTCAGGATCTTCCTTTAAGCATGGGTTTGAAAAAAAACCTGATCACTTCTCATTACCCTTGTGGCTTCCACAGTTATTTCCAGCTTTTACATGGATGCACGTAATGACACCCAACTGCCAAAGGTGAATGGAGCAAATTATGCCACTCCTCTGCTTAAAACATTTCAATGGCTAATCTCCCTCAAAGTAGGAGTTAGGACTGTTGGTGCTCTGGGACTGGCTCCTAGTCTGGAGTAGCCATATCTATTCTCCCACTTTCTTCCTTCCTGGGTTTCCACTCTCCTTCCTTATATCATGGTTTTGCACATTATCCATATGGCTGCTACTTTCACTTCCTTAAGGTCCTACCTAAAAGGGGGAAAGAAGGGAAAGAGTATAGTAAAGGAACTAGTATAAATGACCCATGGACATAGGCAAAAAGATGGGGATTGTGGGAGAAGGGATGGGGTAGGTGGTGCAGGGGATACCAATGGCGGGGGGGGGGGGAGGGGATGGGATAATATATTAGTAAAAACTAAATAAAATATCAACTTTTCCCACCACGCACTCATTCCCTCTTACTTTAATTTATTTTTTTTACCACTTGCATGCACCTAAAATTAAAGAATTTGTTTATTGATTTCATTTTGTCTGCTTTTCCCTCCACCAGAAGTTTCATTGGGCAGAGGTTGTCTATGTTTTGTTTTCTGCAGTCTGCTTGGCACCTAGAAGTACACCTCACTATCCTATTACTCAAAGATTACCTCCTGAATGAGTCAGAAGTACTAATACTAGAGAAATAATATAGAATAATATGACCTTGAATACATGTAACTTAATAAATGGAACAATTTGCTTCATTTACTTGTTTTATTTTTTTGTTTGTGGAGGAGAGAGAGCTTTTAAGTTACAGCAGTTTTGATCTTGCTGTTTGCCCATGCATGTATTCACTCAAGGAAAGATTATGGGCAAGAGCATGCAGGGACTGCTGGAAGACTTGAATTCCCTATCCCTCTGGTTTACATTCTAACAAGTTCTTCTCCTGCTACCATCCAGAATGAGCATAGCAAATTTCATGTCCAGGTGATCAGTCTGAACCAGTTTAAGTCTCATTTGACTGACCCACTGGCATATCATTAAATTCTCAAATCAAATTAAAACTGTTTTAGATATAGCATAGAAATTAGAGCTAGTGAAAAGTATATACTTTGCATTTCCCAGAGATCTACTGTTTTAGAGATTCTTTTTTGCTCATGTTTTATTCAAATTAGTCATGATATAATGATACAGAAATAAAAATGAATTATTCTTATACCTACTTCAAAAAATAATTGTGTAGATAAGAGTAAAATTATTTTTAGACATATTAAGATCACATATAGAAAATATCCTCAAAGGCTTATAAAGTGTTTCTTTGCTTTAATTTGAACATGTAAAAATATATGTGATTTCTACTGTTGCATATGTGTTCCTATATTTAGTCCTACCAAAGATTTTTCTCACCTTAGGAATAGAACAGATGCTCATTTGTGTAACTTGCAAAACAGGTAGTTATGTGTCCTAGTTCAATCTAAAAAATGAGATTTATATAGGTCAAGAATACAACAGAAGATGGTAGGGGGGTAAAGAGGGGGGCAAGTGAAGGATATCTGTAACAGGATAAACAATAAAAGATAAAACAGGAAAGTGTGGCTTTTTCTCACCTCTTTTGGACCCCTTACCCATCCCATTACTTTCCAGGCCCCTTCCCTACCCACACATATGTGGTCTGTCCTGAAAGAATCAGCCACACAAATTGTATTAATTATGTTGACATTAGCTCCATACTTTCAGAACAGACCTCTTATATGGAAATACCCATCTATTTCTCTGATGACCAAGGACATCTAATAACTGATTAGAAAGAATGTTAATATAATCATACTGGTTACTGGTAAAACAAGATCTTTATGGTGCTTTTTTTTTTTTTTCTGTCTTAACTAAAATGGTCAAACTGACCCACTTCACTGCTGCTTTCGCCTAAAGAGATTATTATTATTTTGGGACTTCAGCCAAGGAGAAACTCTCTAAAAAGAGGGTAAATATCAGAAAGTCAAAGCACAAAAATGATAAAAACTGTGTGTTGAATTTAATTAACAGTTGACCATGACTAGACTTAATCAATCCAGACTTTTCTGCTTTATCAACTGCCATTTCATTCAGGTATTTTTGGTTTTATAACATTTATGTTACAGGAAATTAGGGCAATTTCTACAATGGTTTTGATTGTCTCCCCTTATGAACAAAGTATAGTTTTCTGGAGGAGACAATGCTCTCTTGTTGCCATCCACTGTTGTCTGCCTTTTTCCTAGACCCTTGGCCTGATCAGGAATCTCTCAACAACAGCCATTTGTTTCTGTCTCCCCACTTATTCCATTGTGCATTGTCCAGTGTCATATGTGTTCTTTTCAGAGTTTGGGGGTGGAGGTTGACAGAGGGGATGTTGGCATGCTATGCTAAAGACCTTTGAAGAATTAACCCAGTTTTGATGAATACATTAAACTAAGCTGGATTTAAAAAGTCTTGAATGGGAAATTGTTTCTTTTTGTAATTAACATGAGTTGAAATTGATAGAAGACATATTTAAGGAATGCTGATTTTTTTCCCATAGAGCTATACATTTCTTTTCTCTTATAAGACTCTTTAAATCCTGAAATAGCTCTGACACCGAAGAGGTCAACATGGAGGTACATGCAATGCATGCAGCCAAACTTGTGAGACAGGGACACTCACCTTTGTAAGAATATACCTGGGGTTTAAAAATATTTGAGTTCCATTTCTGGTGTGTGTATGTGTGTTTAGTCTTTATTTTTGTCTTTGAATAGGCTGATTTAGATTAGAGCATTTGAGAAAAGCTCTGGCTTTGGTACAGGTATACAGAGGGAATGTGTTCTCTAGGTAAAGTCTAAGATTCTGCTGGATGTAGAACCAGAATATTTGGAGGATTAGTAAAAGTGTTTTTATGTCCATTTCTGTATTGACACATATTCTCTTTATAGTTTTCGCTTTGACTTGTAGTGTATTTGCTATATTACACCACTCAGCTTATTATATAGTTCCTTTCCATAAATTAACTCACCAAGAAATATAAGCCCATGAATATATATATTTTTACTGAAGTCATACCATTTATTGATGTTCTCTGAAAAGGAAAACTGACACTTAATGCATACTATATAGAAGCCACAAGCTGTGATACATGTAAGTTCTTTTAATCTTCACAGCAACCCTATGAATAAACTATTATAATTACCATTTAGACAGGAGAAAATGAAAATATTAGAAGTATTAGAAATCTTTGCTATCATACAGATGATAAGCAAGGTGAACTTTAGAAAAGGTTTGGCTTTAAAATGAACTTCCTTGCCAATATATTTATTCATACTTTAAAAAATATTTTAGTCATCTGTAATTTACACTTTTTATTCTTTGTTAAACCAAGGCTTATTTCAGGCTAATCAGATTTACATACTTAATTCAAGGCATTTATTAGATGCCTTCCAGATGCTAGGCAGTATGGTAGATTTTACAGGTATAAACTTGAGAGAAGTACTATTCTGATCTTTAGGGAAGACACCAGAATACAACTATAGATATGTCAAATGTAGGTGACCAAGACTCATTATGATGTATTAATTCACTTTTTCCATTTAATTTAATTGTTTTTAAAGTTTTTAATTTAAGTGATGTTTGTACATATAAAAGGTAGAGTTAAAACTAAAGAGCAGGGATCAAAGATGGCGACAGAGTAGAGAGCAGTACTGACGGTGGTCTCAAGTACCAGAGCAGCTAGAGGATAGGACAGGGAGTGTGAGACATCTTCAGGTCCCTAAGAACTGGAGCGGTCAGCATCTGGACTCAGGGGAACACAGCCCAGAGGCAGCAGAGACCTACAGGAGAACAGTCCACAGGTCCAGAATACAACCAGACAGCCCAAATAAAGGCCACACCAAGAACAACAAGTGGAGAAAATCTGGGAGACTGCAACACTAAACTCCACAAATCTCCAGAAACAGAAGGGTGCTCAACTAAGGCAAGGTAGCAAAGCAGATTAATTCAAGGAAAAAACAAAAAACAAACAGCAAGCAACAACAGACATCCAAAATGGGGAAAAAAAGAATCAGTCCATCACCAAAAGGAAAGGAAGAATCCCCAGAAAGACCACAAAATGAAACAGAGGCACCTGAAATATCAGAGAACAAATTCAAAGGAATGACAATAGAGAAGCTCAATGAACTTAGCCATCTCAAAGAAAACTATAAACAATTCCAGGGAAGTTACAAGGAACTTACTGAGAGCTACAACAGCATCAAAAAGGACATGTAAACTATCAATAAGTGCCAGAAGAAAATGAAGAATACAATTTCTGAATTGAAGAATACAGTAGAAGGAATCAACAGTAGGCTGGAGGAAGCAGAGGACCAGATCAGCGAGTTGGAGAATAATGTAGTCAAATACTCCAAGATGGTACAAGAGAATAAAAAAAGGCTGAACAAGATTGAAGAGGGTTTAAAAGAGCTGCAGGACAACATGAAACATAACAATATCCGCATCATAGGGATACCAGAAGGAGAAGAGAAACAAGAAATGGAAGACCTGTTCAAAAAAGTCATGATAGAAAATTTCCCTAACATGATGAGTGAAAACATTATTCAAGTTCAGGAAGCACAGAGGGTCCCAATGAAGATCAACCCAAACACACCAACACCAAGGCACATTATTAATTATTAATTATTAAAATGTCTAATTTCAAAGACAAAGAGAGAATCCTAAAAGCATCAAGAAAGAAATGACGAATGACATACAAAGGGGCTCCAAAAAGGCTATCAATGATTATTCAACAGAAACAATTCAAGTCAGAAGGGAATAGCAAAAAGTATTTCAAGTAATGGCAAACCAAGGCCTGCAACCAAGAATACTCTATCCAGCAAGGCTCTCATTCAAGATAGAAGGAGAAATAAGGAGCTTCCCAGACAAAAAAAGACTGAAAGAATACATCTCTACCAAACCAGCATTGCAAGAAATGCTAAAGGGTCTGCGATAAGAATAAGTAAACAAATAAAATGAAGAAACAGAGAAAGCCAAAGAGGAATACAGACACAAAGGGAGAAAATGGCAATGAATAAGTATCAATCAATAATCACCTTAAATGTAAATGGATTAAATACACCAATCAAAAGACATGTGGTAACTGAATGGATAAGACAACATGACCCACATACATGCTGTCTTCAAGAGACCCACCTCAGAACAAAAGATTGACACAGATTGAGAGTGAAGGGATGGAAAAAAATATATATCAAGCAAATGGACTCAAAAAAAAAATGATGGAGTAGCAATACTGATTTCAGACAAAATAGATTTTACAATGAAGGCCATAAAAAGGGACAAAGATGGACATTTCATAACACTTAAGGGAACAATCCATCAAGAAGAAATAATTCTGGTAAACATATACACACCCAACATAGGATCTCCAAAATATATAAGAAAAATCTTGGAAGGCTTTAAGAAAGATATAGACATCAACACACTAATAATAGGGTATTTTAATACCCCACTATCAACAACGGACAGATCTTCCAAACAAAATATCCCCAAAGATGTTGCGGCGTTGAACAACACTCTAGAGGAAATGGACCTAACTGATGTATACAGAGTCTTTTACCCCAAAGAAGCAAAATACACATTCTTTTCAAATGCACATGGACCATTCTCCAAGACAGACCACATGGTATGTCACAAGACAAGCCTCCACAAATACAGGAAAATGGAATTCGTACAAAGCGTCTTCTCAGATCACAATGGCTTGAAACTAGAAACCAATCTCAAGAGAAAAACCCAAAAAATCTCTAACTCATGGAGACTGAATAACATGCTTTTAAGTAATGAATGGGTTAACAATGAGATCAAAGATGAAATCAAAACGTTCCTGGAAACAAATGACAATGAACACACAACAGCCCCGAACCTATGGGATACAGCAAAGGCAGTTCTCAGGGGGAAATTTATAGCAATACAGGCCTTCCTAAAAATGTCACAAGAAGTTTATAAAAACAACCTAACCACAAAGCTGCAAGAACTAGAGGAACAACAACACACAATGCCTAAGAAAAGTAGAAAGTAGGAAATTATCAAGATCAAAGAAGAATTAAATGACTTAGAGACTAAAACTACAGTTCAAAGAATTAATAAATCCAGGAGCTGGTTCTTTGAAAAATAAACAAAATTGACAAGCCTTTATCAAGACTCATCAAGAAAAAGAGAGAGAGGACCCAAATAAACAGAATCAGAACTGACAGAGGAGGAATCACACCTGATACCTCAGAAATACAAAAGATTGTAAGAAATTACTACAAACAACTATATGATCAAAAAATATGACAGCCTGGATGAAATGGACATATTTGTGGAAAGGTATAATCTACCAAAACTGAACCCAGAAGAAGCAAAAAGCCTAAATAGGCCAATAACAACTAGTGAAATTAAAGAAGTAATCCAAAATCTCCCAAAGCACAAAGGCCCTGGACCAGATAGATACACAGGTGAGTTTTACCAAACATTTAAAGAAGAATTAACTCCTATCCTTCTCAACCTATACCAAAAAATACAGGAAGAGGGAAGACTCCCAAACTTTTCCTATGAGGCCAGTATTATTCTAATCCCAAAACCAGGGCAAGTAAGATGGAAAGCTATAGGCCAATGTCTCTGATGAACATAGATGCTAAAATTCTCAACAAAATATTTGCCAACCAGATTCAGCAGTATATTACAAAGACCATACACCATGATCAAATGGGTTTCATCCCAGGGATGCAAGGATGGTACAACATTCGCAAATCAATCAATGTAATACACCACATCAACAAATTGAAAGACAAAAACCATATGATCATATCAAAGGATGCTGAAAAAGCATTTGAGAAAGTACAGCAGCCATTTATGATAAAAACCCTCAACAAAATGGGAATAGAGAGAGCATACCTCAACATCATGAAGGCCATCTATGAGAAACCTGAAGCCAACATCATACTCAATGGGCAAAAATTAAAAGCTTTCTCCCTAAGATCAGGAACGAGACAAGGCTGTCCACTTTCTCCACTTTTTTTCAGCATTGTCTTGGAAGTTCTAGCTATAGCCATCAGAGAAGAAAAAGGAATCAAAGGTATCCAAATTGGAAAGGAGGAAGTCAAACTGTTATTATTTGCAGATGATATGATAGTGTACATACAAAACCCGATTGGTTCCACCAAAACCTTGCTCAACCTAATAAGCAAATTTAGCAAAATATCTGGGTATAAAGTCAGTATCCAGAAATCAAAACCATTTTTGTATATCTATAATGAAACAACAGAAATAGAAGCAAACAAACAAACCAAAAAAAGCAAACAACAACAACAAAAAAACAAATCCCATTTACCATAGCAACAAGAAAAATAAAGTATCTAGGAATAAACTAAGGAGGTAAAAGACCTGTACTCAGAAAACTACAGAACAATGAAGAAAGAAATCAAGGAAG
>PVIW01011248.1:20809-38868 GCA_004026585.1 Noctilio leporinus
AAAAAAAAAAAAAAAAAAAAAAAAAAAAAAAAAAAAAAAAAAAAAAAAAAAAAAAAAAAAAAAAAAAAAAAAAAAAAAAAAAAAAAAAAAAAAAAAAAAAAAAAAAAAAAAAAAAAAAAAAAAAAAAAAAAAAAAAAAAAAAAAAAAAAAAAAAAAAAAAAAAAAAAAAAAAAAAAAAAAAAAAAAAAAAAAAAGGAAGCCTATACCATGTTCATGGATGGGAAGAATTAACATCATTACAATGTCCATACTACCCAAAGCAATCTACAGATTCAATGCAATCCCAATTAAAATACCAATGACAGACTTCACAGAAATAGAAAAAATACTTCAAAAATTTATATGGAGCCCAAAATGCCCACGAATAGCCACCACAATCTTGAGAAAGAAGAACAAGGTAGGAGGAATCACAATACTGGACTTCAAACAATACTACAAGGCTACTGTCATCAAAACAGCATGGTACTGGCATAGGAATAGACATATAGATCAATGGAACAGAATAGAGAGCCCAGAAATTAACCCAAGACTCTATGGTCAACTAATATTTGACAAAGGGGGATGGAATATCAAATGGAGTCAAAGCAGTCTCTTCAACAAATGGTGTTGGGAGAACTGGACAGCAACATGCAAAAAGATAAAACTAGACCACCAACTTACACCATACACCAGAATAAACTCAAGATGGATAAAGGATTTAATCATAAGCAGTGCCACCATAAAGGTCCTGGAGAAAAATATAGACGGTAAACTTTTGGATATCCTATGCAAAAATATGTTTACTGATACTTCACCAAGGGCAAAGGAAATCAAAGAACAAATCAACAAATGGGACTATATCAAATTGAAAAGTTTTTGTCCAGCTAAAGAAAATATCAGCAAAATTCAAAGGGAACCAACTGTATGGGAAAACATAATTGCCAATGATACCTCAGACAAGGGTTTGATCTCCAAATTCTATAAAGAATTAATGCGGCTCAACACCAGGGAGACAGACAGCCCAATTAAAAAATGGGCAAAGGACCTGAACAGACAACTCACTGAGGAAGATATACAAAGGGCCCAGAGGCATATGAAAGAAGGCTCAACATCACTAGTCATCAGAGAGATGCAAACTAAAACCACAATAAGATCCCACCTCACACCTGTCAGAATGGCAATCATCAACAAATCAACAAACAACAAGTATTGGCGAGGATGTGGAGCAAAGGGAACCCTCTTTCACTGTTGGTGGGAATGCAGGCTGGTGCAGCCACTGTGGTAAACAGTATGGGGTTTCCTTAAAAAAACTAGAAATGGAACTGCCTTTTGATCCAGCAATTCCACTACTTGGACTATACCCAAAGAATCCTGAAACACCAATTCGGAAGAACCTATGTACACCTATGTTCATAGCAGCATTATTTACAATAGCCAAGTGCTGGAAACAGCCTAAGTGCTCATCAGTGGACGATCGGATCAAAAAACTTTGGTACATTTGCACAATGGAATACTACACAGCAGAAAGAAAGAAGGAACTTGTACCCTTTGCAACAACATGGATGGAACTGGAGAGTATTATGCTTAGTGAAATAAGCCTGTCAGTGAAGGACAAATACCATATGATCTCACCCATTATGAGACACTAATGAGCAAAACAGAACCAAATATATGAATACAGTGAATAGGCCTTCAGTGGTCAGAGGGAAGGGTGTTGGGGAGGAGGGGGCAGGCAGAGGCAAGGAAGGGGAGCAGTTTAGACAAGAACCTAGTATAAAGGAAACATGGACATGGAGAACAGGTGGGATTGACTTTGGAGGGAATGGATGGGTGGTGAGGGAAACAGAGAGGAGCAAAAAGGGGATGGATGTAATACAACAATAATAAAATTAAAAGAGAATAGAAAAAGAAAATCAATTAAGCAAAAAAAAAAGGTGGGTGTCGTACTGTTGTTGATGTAATACAACAACAATAAAATTAAAAATTTTTGTAAAAATTGCTCTTGAATTTTTGATGGGAATTGTTTTGAATCTATAAATGGCTTTGGTTAGTAAGAACAGTTGAACATTATTCTTACAATCTATTAAGACAGGATATCTTTCCATTTCCTTGTGACATTTTCTATTTCATTTATCAAAGATTTATAGTTTAAATGTACACATCTTCCACTGCCCTGGTTAAATTTATTTCTGAGTATTTTATTCCTTTTATGCTTTTGTGAATTGTTAGCATATAAAAATGCAACAGATTTTTGTATGTTGATTTGTATTCTTCAACTTGGCTAAATTTATTGATTAATTCTAGCAGTATTTTTGGTGGAGTCTTTAAAATTTTCTTTGTATAAAGTCGTATCATCTGCAAACAAAAATAAATGTTCTTTTCTCTTATATGGATACTTTTTATTTATTTTTTCTTACTTGATTTCTCTGGCTAGGACTATGTTAAATTGTAGTGGTGAGAGAGGGCAGGCACCCTTGTGTTGTTCCTGATCTTAGAAAAAAAGCCTTCAGCCTTTCACCATTAAATATGATTTTGGGGGAAAAATGGTGTTGGCTGTGGATTTGTCATATATGGCCTTAATTGTGTTGAGTTATGTTTTTCTTCTGTGCCCATTTTTGTGCCATTTTTATTATAAAAAATTGTATTTGTCAAATGCTTTTTTTGCATCTTTTGAGATGATCATATGATCTTACTTTTTAATTTTGTTAATGCAATATACCAGCAACACATTTATTGATTTTCATAAGTTGCACCATCCTTTCATCCCAGAGATAAACCCTCTTGGTGAATGATCCTTTTAATGTATTGCTAAATTTGGTGTCTTAAATATTTTGTTGAGAAAATTTTAAAAATTTTATTGTTGTTGTATTACATTGTTGAGAATTTTTGCATGTGTATTATTAGGGATATTAATTTGCAGATTTTTTCTTACATAGTTGCTATCTGTCTTTAGTATCAGGGCAATTCTGGCCTCATAACATGAGTTTCAGAGAGTTTCTTCCTCTTAAGTTTTTTTTGGGGGGAAGACTTTGAGAAGGATTGATATTAATATTTTTAAAAGTGTTTGGTGGAATTCACCTGAGAACCTTCTGCTGGGAAGATTTTGATTACTTATGAAATATGCTTACTCATTATTGGTCTATTCAGATTTTCTATTTCACTGTGATTTAGTCTTAGTCATATGTTTCTAGGAATTTGTCCATTTCTTGTGGGTTTTCCAATTTATTAACTTATAATTACTCATTGTGGTCTCCATTTTATTTATGTGGCATCAATTATAATGTTTCCACCTTCACTTCTGTTTTTATTCAGTTCTTTTTTTCTGAATTATTCTAGCTAAAATTAGTCTTTAATCATATTTTAAAAGTGCAAGCTCTTTGTTTCATTCATCATTTATATAGTTTTATTTTTTTTCTTGTCTTTATTTCATGGGTTTCTCCTATGAATTTTGTAATGCCTGATTGGTTCTGGGAGGAGGTTGGTGTAGCTCCAATTACTCCTCTACTATCTTGGTTCTCCCAAGATATTTATATTTATTTTAATTTTTTTCTTGATCTATTTTGTATAGCAGAATGTTACTTAATTTCTACATATTTGTGAATTTTCCAGCTTTCTTTCTGTTATTGATTTTTAGTTTTCATAGTAAAAAAATGGTATAAATTAATTCTTAATTTTTTAAGAGTTTTAAAAAATCTAATCTGGAGAATGGTATATGTGGGTGTCTGTGTGCCTGAGGAGATGTGTTTCTACTGCTGTTGTTAATTTTGCTTAAAGGATTGATTCATTTTTTATGTGAAGTATTAAAATCCTCAACTGACCCCAGCTGGTGGCTCAGTGAATAGGCTCCAGCCTGTGTACCCAAAGGTTACTGGTTCAATTCCCAGCCAGGGCATATAACCAGGTTGCAAACCAGGTCTCCAGCCAGGTTCGTAGCTGGAGGCAGGTGAAAGGCAACCCTACACTGATGTTTCTCTCCCTCTCTGCCTCTCTCTTCCCCTCTCTCTGGAAATAATAAATAATATTTTTGAAAAATCCTGTACTATTATTGTATTGTGGTCTATTTCTCCCTTCAGTTCTATTAACATTTGCTTAAATATTTAAATTGCCCAATGTAAGGTGCTTATTTATGTATGATCATTACATATTTTTGATGATTTGACCCCTCTTCATTTTATATTTGTCACATTTTGTCTGTAGCAACCATTTTTGGTTTAAAATACTGCAATATGGTCAATCAATATTAAATTGCAAAAGAATCAAGTCTACAAAAAGGGGGAAAAGTGTTTTCAAAAACACTTAGCAAAGTGGGAGTCGAGGGAGCATACCTCAACCTAATAAAGGCAAGATACCAACAACCTAGTACAGCCAACATACTCAACAGACAAAAGCTAAGTTTTTCTCCTAAGATCAGGAACAAGAGAGAATGTCTGCTTTCACTACTTCTATTCAATATAGTACTAGAAGTTTTAGCCACAGTGATTAAACAAACAAAAAAAATGTAAAAGAGGGAATAAATCTGTCATTATTTGGAGATGACATGATAGTGTACATAGAAAGCCCAATAGGCTTCACCAAAAAACTGTCCAACCTATTAAGTGAGTTTGGCAAAATAGTGGAATACAAAGTTAATATTCAGAAATTGAAAGCATTTTTATATACCAACAATGAAATATCAAATACAGAAACTAGGAAAAAATCTCATTTGCTATAACAAGAAAAATAAAGTACCTAGGAATATACCTAACTAAGGAGGTAAAGACCCATACTCAGAAAACTATGGAATACTGAGAAAAAAATTAAGGAAGACACAAATAAATGGAAACATATACCATGTGCATAAATTGAAAGACTTAACATCATTAAAATGTTGATACTACCCAAGCCCAGTTTTAGACTCAATGCAATGCCTATTAAAATACCAATGGCATATTTCACAGATATAGAACAAATACTTCAAAAAATTATTTGGAGCCAAAAGTGACCACAAATATTTATAGCAATTTTGAGAAAGAAGAACAAAGGAGGAGGAATCACAATATTGTATATCAAACTCTACTGCAAGTCCACTGTAATCAAAACAGTTTAGTACTGGCCTAAGAGTAGATACATAGATCAATGGAACAGAATAGAGAGCCCAGAAATAAACCTGTATCTATGGTCAATTAATATTAGACCATGGGGGCAGGAGAAAAATGGAGTATATACAGTACAGTTGTTTCAATAAATGGCATTAGGATTTGCTACATGCAAAACAATGAAACTAGATCACAAAATTACACCATACTCCAAAATAAACTCAAGATGGATAAAGATTTAAATATAATTTGTGATACCATAAATGTTCTAGAAGAAAACAAAGGCAGCAAGATTTCACATATCCCACACAGCAATATATTTGCTGATGTATCTCCCAGAGCAGGGGATATAAAGGGAAGATAAAGAAATGGGACTAAATCATGGTTAAAGAAAAACACCAACAAAATGAAAGGGGAACGTACTACATGGGAAAACATACTTGTCATTGATACATTGGACAAGGGTGTGGTTTCCAAAATATAAAGAACTCATACAAAACACTAGGAAGACAAACAATCCAATTAAGAAATGACCAAAGGACTTCAATAGACATTTCTCCAAGGAGGAAACACAGAAGAGCCATAGATATATGAAAAGAAGTTCAACATCATTAACCATCTGAGAGATGAAAATTAAAACCACAATGAAATAGCACCTCATACTAGACAGAATAGCCATTGGTAATAAGTCCACAAGTAGCAACTGCTGGGGAGTATGTGGAGAAAAGAGAACCCTAGTGCATTGTTGGTGGGAATGCAGTGTGGTGGAGCCACTGTAAGAAACAGTATGGAATTTCCTCAAAAATCTAAAAATGGAACTGCCTTTTGACCCAGTGATCCTACTGCTGGGATTGTACCCTAAGAATCCTGAAACTCCAATTCAAAAGAACCTATGTTCCCCAATGTTCATAGCACATTATATATAATAACCAAGTGCTAGAAACAGCCTAAGTGCCCATCAGTAAATGAGTGGGTCAAAAAACTGGTACATTAACACAATGGAATACTGTGTGGCAGAAAGAAAGAAGGAACACCTAGTTTTTGCTACATCATAGATAGAAATGGAGAGTATTATGCTAAATGAAATAAGCCAGGTGGTGAAAGATAAATATATGATTTTGCCTATAACAGGAACCAAATAAACAAAACAAACAAAGGAGCAAATAGAATTAGAGTCATGGAAATGAAAAATAAACTAAAAGTGCCTGGAAGGAAAGGAAGAGAGGGATAATGGGGAAGGAAAGGGAAGGATCTAGTAAAGAAGCATGTATGAACAACCTATGGACATGGACAATAGGGTAGGAATATACTGTGGAAAGCAATGGGGAAAAATTGAGATGTATTAAAAAAAAAAACAGTAACATAAAAAAAGATATATATATATCTATATATATATATAGATATATATATATATGAAATAAATTTTTTGCCTTTACTTTTTAACTTTTTAATTGTTTTCAATATGACAGATGTCCTAATTTTTTTCTCTCTGACCTCCTGCACCCAACCCTCACCCCCATCTTTCCTTCAGGCCATCACCGCAGTGTTGTTTGTGTCTATGTGTTATGTAGATATTTTTTGGCTAATCCCTTCACCTTCTTTCATCCAATTTCTCCTCCTCTTCCACCTTTGACAGCTGTCTATCTATTCCTTGTGGCCATGACTCTGTTTCTACTTTGTCTGTTTCTTTTGTTCGTTAGATTCTGCACATAAGTGAAATCATACGGTATTTGTCTTTCACTGACTGGCTTAGTTCACTAAGCATAATAATATCTAGGTTCATTTTTTAAAAATCAATGAAAAAAACTGAAGAAAATTTTTGGAAATTTATCTCTGCTAAATTTTCCACGATCAGGATTTAGAAATACATTTCTCCAAATATTAAGTAGCAAATTATCCAACCTCTGTAATTTATTCTCAAAGATGGCTAATTTTAAAATTTAATAAGTTGAAATTACCTAAATTATTTATAAGTACATACTATAAAAAAGAAAAAAAAATGTCATGTGAATATCCTTCTTTTAAAAATATGGGAAAATCTCACTTTTCCTTTTATCAAATATCATTTAAAGAAATACAATATTCAAATCCCTGTCAGTTACTGTACTTTTTTGTGGTTAGACAAGCATTGAATTAAGAAATCCAATGAAGTAAATAATATCTTTATCATTTTGCAGATAAATAGTCTAAGGGTAATAGGGTTTAAATAGTTGCCTAATGGTTATATAGTTAGTAAATTGCAGAACTGAAACATGTATCTTTTGAATACAAAGCTGCAGGTTAAATCACTTTACAACATTGCTTCTGCATCAGTATTAAAGAGACCCTAAAGAAAATGACAGAAAGTTAAATATATTCATATATGAGAAGAATTATCCACTGTGATCAAGAGTTATACCATAGCAATGTAGTAAATGCTTATTATTAATTTCATAATGAATATATATCAGAAAATAGGACAAAGAAGAATATTTCAAAATTAACTTTACCTGAAAAAACAACAAAACAAACTTAGAAATAGGTGTAATTGAATCTCTATTAATTTATATATTTACAAATATACTGTGCAACTAATCAACATTAATTATGGACACTTTGCAATAAATAAGGCATGAATAGATAAAATATATATAACTATTTAAACTAGACAACTTTGCCATTACTTGAAATTGCATAATTGTATCCTTAATAAATGCAAGAGAATCAATTTGCTAAAAACTAAAATTAAATATGAATATTTAACAAAATGAATGAATACTAGCACAAAACTAAAAATGTGTTTTTATATATCATTCCGAATAAGTTGATGGTATAAGGATGGGGAAAGACTACAATAGCAACTAAAACAGAGCAAATAGAAAAATAAATAAAATCCAAAACATCTTTTGGAATATCCCAAAGACTTTCTGTTGAATATATGTGAAGACAACCAGAAAACTTACTAAGAAATTTAAAAGTAAAATTAAGTATTAGAGAAATATTTTTATCATATGTTCTCACCCATTATGGGACAATAATGAGCAAAACTAACAACAAGCAAAACAGAACCAAGTGTATGAATACAAGGAATAGGCCTTCAGTGGTCAGGAGGAAAGGGGGAGGGGGGAGGGGGGAGGCAGAGGCAAAGAAGGGGAGCAGCTTAGACAAGAACCTAGAATAAAGGAACCATGGACATGGACAACAGGTGGGATTGACTTTGGGGGGAAAGGATGGGTGGGGAGGGGGACAGAGGGGAGAAAAAAAGGGATGGATGTAATACAACAACAATAAAATTAAAAGAAAAAAATAAAAAATAAAAATAAAAAAAAGAAATATTTTTAAATGAGTAATTATGCTAAAGGTGTTAATTCTTTCCAAATTAGCTTAAAGTTTTAATGCATTCATTAACCATGTGATAAACCAAATGAGGTTATAAGAATGCTAAGGGTAAGGGCTTAATAAAAGTTATGAAATATCATTTAGAAATCAAAGGAATGAATCAGAAGAATAAGAATGTAGGCAGTTCCTCCATATCAGATATAAAATGATATTTATATTTATTTATAAAAATTATTATTTATTAAAGTTGTGCCAATTTTTCCCCTTGTGCCCCCTCTGCTAGCTCAACCCCTCAGCCACAGACAATACCCTCTCCATTGTCCATGTCTACGAATCATTCATACATGATGTTGGCTAATCCCTTCTACCTCCTTCCACCAATCCCCCCTTTTGTCTTTCCCTCCTGCAGCTATTGGGCTGTCCCATGTTTCCATGTCTCAGGTCTATTTTTCTCATTAGTTTACTTTGTTTATTAGATTATAGTTATAACTGAGGTCATGTGGTATTTGCCTTTCACTGACTGCCTTTTTTTCACTTAGCATAATAGTCTCCAGTTCCATCCATGCTGCAAAAGGTAGGGTTTTCCTTCTGCTGCATAGTATTCCATTGTGTAAATGTACCACAGGATTTTTTTATTTTAATTTAATTTTGCTGTGGTATTATATCCATCCCCTTTTTAATCCCCTCTGTCCCCTTCCCCACCCACACCCTCCCTGACAAAGTCAATTCCACTTGTTGTCCATGCCCATAGTTCTTCCATACTAGTGCCTTGACTAATCTACTCCCCTTCTTTGCCTTCTCCTCCCCCTTCCCTCTGCCCACTGAAGGTCTATTCATTGTATTCATGTATCTGGTTGTTTTGCTTGTTTGTTTGTTTTGTTCATTATTGTCCTGAAATGGGTGAGATCATGTGGTATTTGTCTTTCACTGACTGGCTCATTTCACTAAGCATAATACTTTCTAGTTCCATCCATGTTGTTGCAAAGGTTAGGAGTTCCTTCTTTCTTTCTGCTATGTAGTATTGCATTGCATAAATGTACCAAAGTTTTTTGATCCAATCATCCACTGATGGGCACTTAGGCTGTTTTCAGCACTTGGCTATTGTAAATAGCGCTGCTATGAACATAGGGGTACATAGGTTCTTCCAAATTGGTGTTTTAGGGTTCTTCAGGTATAGTAACAAGATCACTTTAAAGTGATCATAATTTAAATTTGGTCCTTATCCATTCAGCTGCCCTGTCTTTTGATTGGTGCATTTAATCCACTTGCCTTTGTACCTGTGTTCCTGCCTGTCTCTCTGTTTCTTCATATTCTTAAAGCAGACCCTTTAGCACCTCTCACAATGCTGGTTTGGTGGAGCTGTATTCTTTTAGACTTCTTTTGTCTGTGAAACTCCTTATTTCACCATCCATTTTGAATGACAGCCTTGCTGGGTAGAGTATTGTTGGTTGCAGGCCTTTGTTTTTCATTGCTTGAAATATTTTTTTGCCATTCCTTTCTGGCTTGTTTTTTTCTGTTGAGAAATCAGCTGATAACCTTATGGGAGCCCCCTTGTATGTTATTAGCTGTTTCTATCTTGCTGCTTTTAGGATTCTCTCCCTGTCTTTGACATTTTCCATTTTCATGATGATGTGTCTTGGAGTGGGCCTGTTTGGGTTCATCTTTCTTGGGACCCTCTGTGCTTACTGAGTTTGCATGACGTTTTCCCTCCTCAAGTTAGGGATGTTTTCTGTCATTACTTTTTCAAAGAGATTTTCTATTCATTGCTCCTCTTCTCCTTCTGGTATCATTATGATACCGATGTTATTATGTTTGATTCTTTCCTCTGTGCTCTTTAATTCAGAAATGGTATTCTTTATTTCTTCCTGCCTCTTATTGATGGTTTCTATGTCCTTTTAATGCTTGTGTAGTTCTCAGTAAGTTCCTTATAGCTTCCCTGGAGTTCTTTGTAGTTCCCCTGGAGTTGTTTGTAGTTTTCTTTGAACTCATTGAGCTCATTGAGCTTCTCTATCATCATGATTTTGAATTCCATGTCTGATAGAGTGCTTGCCTCTATTTCATTTTGCATTCTTCCTGAGGATTCCTTCTTTCCATTTGCTGAGGGTATATTTCTTTGTCTCCCTATTTTAGGTGACTCTTGTTTGTTTCTGCTTCTTGGATTGGTCTGCTTTGACTTACTGTCTTAGTGGGGTGATCTTCTGTGGTGTAGAGGTGCACATTTTTTACTTACTGGATCTGTGCTGAATTCAGATTGTGTCCCAATCTGGGTCTAGTCAGCCAGTTGGAGACTAATAGAGATTCACTGTCTTTGTCAGTCTCCTTTAGTTGTTAATCCAATCAACCTGTGGTCTGAGGTCAGGTTTAGGCACTGCTGGGTGGGGCATATTAATTCCTATGGGTGGGGCTGTGGCTTCTCCTCAGTCTCTCACCCTTTGGAGAAGAGTGGTCAGCTGGTTGTATGCAGGATGGTTCAGCCCTGGACTCATGAGCTGCTCCCTCAACTCTGCCCCTAAAGCCACTGACCCAAACCCTCCTTACATGTCTCTAGTCCACTCTGCCCTTTCTCTGCTGGAGTCCAGGGTAGGTGGGTACCTCTGCATTTTCATGTGTGGTCCCTTTAAGAATTCATTATCTCTGTCAAGCTGGCTAAATCTGACAGCATTTTGCTTTTCACAGCTGGGTGCTGTTTTACTCTCAGCTGTGTTGCTATAGGCTGGGGAACCCAGTTGGGGGTTTAGATCCCACCCTTCTCAGGTGGAACCCCTGGCTGTGGAGATGTTTCTCTGTCCCTTTAGCAGCCACCCATGGGAGCCCCCCCCCCCCCCGCCCCAGCCCTCTCAGGTCTCCACACTTCCTACCCATCACATTGTGATGAATTGAATCTTCTGTTCTGTCCCTGGTAGTAAGATTTCTCTCCAATTGGTGTTCTGTTTGTTATTCTGGATCATTTCTCCCCAATTAAGTTGTAATTCCCATTTGGTGTTGGGAGGAGATTGGTGTAGCTCCACTTACTCCTCTGCCATCTTGGTTCTCCTGTACCACAGTTTTTTAAATTATTCACTCATCTATTAATGGACACTTGGGCTGTTTCCAATACTTAGCTATTATAAATAGTGCTGCTATGAACATAGGCATGCATAGGTTATTTTGAATTGGTATTTCAGGATTATTAGGGTATATTCCCAGCACTGCAATCACTGGGTATTAAGGCAGCTCCATATTTTTTTTTTTTTTTTGAGGAAATTTCATACTCTTTCTTTCTTTCTTCTGCATAATATTCCATTATGTAAATGGACCACAGTGTTTTGATCTACTCATTTTCTGATGGGCACTTAGGCTGTGTCCAGCACTTGGCTATTACAAACAATGCTATTACTTGGGGTTGCATAGGTTATTTTGAATTTGTGTTTGAGCATACTAAAGGCATAATTCCAGAAGTAGAATTGCTGGAGCATAAGCCAGTTTCATTTTTAGCTTTTTGAGGAAAATTCATACTGTTTTCCACAGTGGTTGTACCAGTCTTCTCATTATGTTCTTTTTTTCCTTTTTGATTTTATTTATTATTCTTTAGAGAGAGGGCTATGGAGAGAGGCAGAGAGGGAAAGAAACATCAATGTATGGTTGCCTTTCATGTGCCTCCAGCCATGGATCTGGCTGGAGGTTTGGCTTGCAACCTGGTTATGTGCCCTGGCTGTGGAATCGAACCAGCAACCTTTGGGTTTGCAGGCTTGTGCCTTATCCACTGTGCCACCAGCCAGTGGAGTATGGTCTTAATTTGCATTTCTGTGATGGCTAGTGATGTTGAGCAATTTTTTTATATATCTATGGGCTATCTGTATGTCCTCTTTGAAGGAATATCTATTCAGGTCCTTTGCACATTTTAAAATTGGATTGTGTTGTCATAAGAATTTGTTACATATTTTGGAGATTAACCCCTTTTTCATTGTATTATTGACAAATATGTTTTTTGATACAGTCATTTCCCTTTTCATTTTGATGATGTTTCTTTAGAGGTGTAGAAATTTTTTAAATTTGATGTAGTCTTATTTATTATTCCCATATTTCCCTTGCCCTAGGAGATAATTCAGCAAGTATTGCCATGTGAAATTTCTGAAATTTTACTACTTATGTTTTTAGCTAGGACTTTTATGATATTATAACTTAGGTATTTAAGACCTTTATCCATTTTAAGTTATTCTGGTATATGGTGTAAGTTAGTGATCTAGTTTCATTTTTTGGCTTGTACCAGCCCAGTTCTCCCACCATTTTTTGAGAGACTGTTTTTACTCCATTGTAGGCACATGTTTCCTTTGTCAAATATTAATTGGCCATAGAGGTATGTGTTTATTTTTGCAGTTTCTATTCTGTTCCATTGATCTGTTTGTCTGGTCTTATGCCAGTACTAGACTCTCTTGATTATAAAGGCCTTGTAGAATAGTTTAATATCAGGTATTGTTATCCCTCCCACTTTCTTCCTCTTTCTCTGGATTGCTGAGGCTATTTGGGGTCTTTATTGGTTCCATATAAATTTTTGAAATATTTGTTCTAGATCTCTGAAATATGAAATTGGTATTTTAATAGGAATTGTATTGAATCTATAGATTACTTTGAGTAGTATGGACATTTAAATGTTAATTCTTCCAATCTGAGAATATAGTATATACTTCCATTCATTTGTATCTTTTCAATTTTTTTCTTCAGTTCTATAACTTCTATAGTACAGGATTTCTACATCCTTGGTTAAATGTATTCCTAGGTACTTTATTTATATACTTTTTGCTATATTGAGTGGTATTTTCCCCAGTTAAGTTTTATTTAAATAATGTAGCTGTTTTGCTAGCTGCAACTGACAGAAGAATAAAAACATGAGTCAGCCTCCCTCTGTCTCTCTCTCTCTCCTCTCATGATGTACATCTCTGTTAATAAAGAAAACAAACCAAACCAAAGGGGTTTAGATTATTTAATTAGTGTGGTTGGGAAGATTAATTATATGGAGAATTAAATTTTTGTTGTCATCTCACATCATATACCACAACATGGATTTAAATAAAAGACTGAATTATCAATATATCAAAATATTACAATTCATAGAATAAAATATCAACAAGTTACCTTTAACACACTGAAGTCAAAAGATTAAAACTATTAGAGCTAAGAAGAATAATTTATTACATAAATGCTAGATAAAGTCTTAATTGTTATAACACATCAAATTTTTTATAAACAAATAAAAAATTAAAATACTAATAAAAGTCACTAAGGGCAATTAACACATATTATGTAAATGCAAAACAAATATAACAAAATAAAAATAATATATTTTTGACAAACAGAATGCAAGTTAATCCATCAGCCATTTACTGGAACATGGTCAGGAGGGTATGGGGTTATTTTGGTTGATCATTTTACAAAACCTTTCTAGAAACACACTGGCAGTGTGTTTCAAAAGTAGTAAATGTTTTTTAATTTTAAGACTAAAAATTTCATATTTTAGAATCCAGGGCCAAGAGTAGAGATCTGGTCTAAATTCAACTACAAAAATGGCAATATAATAGCACAAAATTTGAAAGCAAAAATTGTTTCAAAGGAATGCACAAGTATTTCATAGTACATCCAATAGATGACACATTATGCAACTGCTAAGAACAAAGTTTTCTCAGATGAATTTGGGAAAATGCTCATGACATAATATGTAAAGCAATCAGATAAAACTTGTGTACATATATAATTATATGTACAAAAGAAATCATATGTACAAAAGAAATATATAGTCATTTATACACTTAGGATAAATGCATGGATAGTTGGTATGGTATCAAATAACTTTTCTAGTATTAACTTAATAATTAATGAATTTGATTTGGGAGAGAGGAGGGAAGATGACAACAGAGTAGAGAGCAGTGCTGATGGTATTCTCGAGTACCAAACCAGCTAGAGGACAAGAAAGGGAGCGTGAGACATCTTCAGGACCCTAGGAATTGGAACGGACAGCATCTGGACACAGGGGAGCACAGCCCAGAGGCAGAGGAGGCCAGCAGGACAGTAGGTGAGGCATTCCCAACCGATCTGCCGGCTGGCTGAGGTCAGCTCTGGGCAGTGGCAGCTCTGCCCAGGGGGGCGAGTTTGACTGGGGCCAGTTCCGGGCTCCCTGGTGACTGGAAGTCTCAACAGTGAAGTGCTGGTGGCTGAGGGCAAACACCATAGGGAACGCAGAATTGAACTCTTGCAGGGGAGGGACTGTGTGAGAGACTCACTCCGGCAACAGGGAGAGGAGGCTCCGAGCAGGGCCAGAGGAGGAGAAGAGTCCTGCAGGAAGACGGAGCAGGGGAGCAGGAAGTGCACTGGCCAGGGCGGTGAGAGGGCCAAAAATGGTGCTGCTGGGCCACCGGGGAAACAGCAGCTAGAAGCACCTGCGAGGGGAGAGGCCCAGCCCTGCACAACCACACAGGCCCCCAGGCTCCACGGAAACTCCAAGTGGCAAGCCGAGGAGCTGGGAACTAGTAGTGGGGGCAACTGACCCACCATTGCTGGAAACAAAGGTCACACCGCCCACAACTGGGAGGGGCTCATCACATAGGCTGCGCATAAAGGACTTCTGGGTGAGCTGGTTGGCTTGGAGGAGTGGTGCCCACCCCGGAAGGGTGGGACAGTGTAAGCGGACCCCTGACAGTGTTGATGGACAGGGGCGGCCTCCTCCCAGAACTGCGGGGGCGGGGCCAGTCTTCACAGGGACCAGCAAAGTTGCAGGCTGTCCTCCAGGGGTGCTGGGTGCTCATCACGGGCAGGAACCTCCGCCAGGAGTGGGAGGGGGTACCCTGCGGGCTCCAGAACACCAGCAGCCCTAAAACCCAGCCAGGCTGCAGAAGGCCCAGCTTACCTGGGGGAGGACACTCAGAATCAGCCCTACTGTGACAATCAGAGGCCCTGCCACGCGCCAAGACCAGCTAGAATATAGATTATAGACTGTAAAGTCCTGACCAAGAAAAAGAGGCAGCCTCAGGAAAGGGATTGCTGCCAATCTCAAGCACCTGAGTTATACCAAGAGCAATATGAACTATTAATCCCCAACATATCCTTTGCAAAAGTTACTTCTCACATATTCTTAATCCCCACCATACCTCAATCCACCTAAATACCCAAGACCCTCCCCCTACTCTCGAATTAAAGTCTACTCACTCTGTGGCTATAATGCATTCCCAGTCCTCAATCTAAGTATTCCTCCCTTCCCTAGCCTTTCTAAAACCTTTCTTCATTCTTTTCTTTCTTCCGCTTTATTATTTTTTTTTCTTTTTTGATTTTTCTTTTCCTTTTCTTCCTGGTGAAGCCCACAGGTTCTGGCTCCACCTGGACCAATCAGAAATCATAAAGGGGGAACACACAGCTAAAACCTTTCTTTATTAATATTGATTTCTCTTTGTCTTGTGATTTTCTCCCCACCCCTTTTTTTTTCTTTCTTTCTTTCTCCCTGATAAAACCCACTGGTCCTGGCTCCACCGGGACCAAAAAGAGACCATAAAGGGTGAACACACACCTAAACCTTTTCTTTATTAATATTGATTTCTCTTTCTCTTGTGACTTTCTCCCTTTTTTTCTTTCCTTTTTTTCCATCTGCTAAAAGCCCTCAGGTCCAGGCTCCATCTGGACCAGTCAGGGCTTATTAAAGGTGGTGAACAGCCATCTAAACCCTTTCTTCTTATTATTATTATCATTGTTATTTCTTTTTTCCTTTTGCTTTTTTATTTTTATTTTTTTGGTTTGGTTTGGTTTGGTTTTCTGTTTTTGGTTTTTTTGTTGTTTGTTTGTTTTTTGTTTTTGTTTTTGTTTCTGCTAAAAGCCCACAGGCCCAGAATACAACCAGAAAGCTCAAATAAAGGACACACCAAGAACAGCAAGTGGAGAAAATCTGGGAGACAGCAACACTGAATTCCACAAATTTCCTATCACAGAAGGGTGCTCAACTAAGGCAAGGAAGCAAAGCAGGTTAACCCAAGGAAAGAACATAAATAAATAAATAAATAAATAAATAAAGAGCAAGAAAGAACAGACAACCAAAATGGGGGAAAAAAGAATCAGTCCATCACCAAAAGGAAAGGAAGAATCCCCAGAAAGAACACAAAATGAAACAGAGGCACCTGGAATATCAGATAAGGAATTCAAAAGCATGATGATAGAGAAGCTCAGTGAGCTCAGCCACATCAAAGAAAACTGTAAACAACTCCAGGAGAACTACAAACAACTCCAGGGAAATTACAAAGAGCTCCAGGGAAATTACAAAGAACTCCAGGGAAGTTATAAGGAACTTACTGAGAACTACAACAGCATGAAAAAGGACATGGAAACTATCAATAAGTGCCAGCAGGAAATGAAGAATACAAGTTCTGAATTGAAGAATACAGTAGAAGGAATCAACAGTAGGCTAGAGGAAGCAGAGGACCGGATCAGCGAGTTGGAGGATAATGTTGACAAATACTCCAAGACGGTACAAGAGAATAAAAAAAGGCTGACCCAGACTGAAGAGGGGTTAAGAGAGCTGCAGGACAACAAGAAACATAACAACATCCATATCATAGGGATACCAGAAGGAGAAGAGAAACAAGGAATGGAAAACCTGTTCAAAAAAGTCATGATGGAAAATTTCCCTAACATGATGAGTGAAAACATGAATCCAGTTCAGGAAGCACAGAGGGTCCCAATGAGGATCAACCAAAACAGACAAACACCAAGGTACATTAATATCAAAATGGCTAATTTCAAAGACAAAGAGAGAATCCTAAAAGCATCAAGAGAGAAAAGACAAATAACATACAAAGGGGCTCCAATAAGGCTATCAAATGATTATTCCACAGAAACAATCCAAGCCAGAAGGGAATGGCAAAAAGTATTTCAAGTCATGGTAAACAAAGGCCTGCAACCAAGAATACTCTACCCAGCAAGGCTCTCATTCAAGATAGAAGGAGAAATAAGGAGCTTCCCAGGCAAAAAAGACTGAAAGAATACATCTATACCAAACCAGCATTGCAAGACATGCTAAAGGATCTGCTATAAAAATAAGTAAACAAATAAAATGAAGAATTAGAGAAAGCCAAAGAGGAATACAGACACAAAGGGGAAAAATGGCAACGAATAAGTATCAATCAATAATCACCTTAAATGTAAATGGATTAAATGCACCAATCAAAAGACATAGGGTAGCCCAATGCATAAGACAACATGACCCACATATATGCTGTCTTCAAGAGACCCACCTCAGGACAAAAGATCGACACAGATTGAGAGTGAAGGAATGGAAAACTATATATCAAGCAAATGGACATGAAAAAAAAGCTGGAGTAGCAATACTGATTTCAGATAAAATAGATTTTACAATGAAGGCCATAAAAAGGGACAAAGATGGACATTTCATAATACTTAAGGGAACAATCCATCAAGAAGAAATCACTCTGATAAACATATACGCACCCAACATAGGAGCTCCAAAATATATATGAAAAATCTTGGAAGATTTTAAGAAAGACATAGACAGCAACACACTAATAGTAGGGGATTTTAATACCCCACTATCAACAATGGACAGATCTTCCAAACAAAAAATCCCCAGAGATGTTGTGGCATTGAACAACACTCTAGAGGAAATGGACCTAACTGATGTATACAGAGTCTTTTACCCCAAAGAAGCAAAATACACAT
>PVIW01011249.1:0-38765 GCA_004026585.1 Noctilio leporinus
AAAAAAAAAAAAAAAAAAAAAAAAAAAAAAAAAAAAAAAAAGACTTACAAAAAAAAAAAAGAAAAAGAAAAAAGAAAGAAAGACCTGGAACAACCCAAATGTCATTCAGAGGTGAACTGTTAAAGCAACTACACATCCATATCAAGGGACACTGTTTAGCAAAAAGAAAGAGAGAGACAGAGAGACAGAGAGAGGAGAGCTATTGATACATAAACAATCTGGATGAATCTCCAGAGAATTATGTTGAATGAAGAAAAAACAATCCCAAAAGGTCAACCATCTGACTCTATTGACATAACATCTTTTTAAAGACTTTATTTATTCAATTTTAGAGAGAGGGGAAGGGAGACAGAAAGAGAGAAAGAAAAAAAAAAATTAAATGGTTGCCTCCCTCATGCCCCCAAGCATGTCCCCAACCCAGGACCTGGCCTGCAACCCACACATGGGTCCTGACTGGGAATCGAACCTGTGATCCTTTGGTTTGCAGAACCCTACCCAATCCACTGAGCCAGACCAGATGTTTATGTAATATCTTAAAATGAAATGACAAAATCCTACAAATGAAGAACTGATAACAGATTGCTAGAGGTTAAGAAGGAAGTGAAGGTGGGAGAGAAGTGGCTATAAAAGGGAAACTTGAAGTTATCCTTGTGGTGATAGAAATGTTCTGTATCTTGTTTGTACTACAGTGTTTCAAGATGTTACTATTAGGGGAAACTGGATAAAGGCTATATGGTACCTGTTTCTTACAACTGCATGTGATGTTCATATTTTAAAATAAAAAAGTTTAATTTAAAAGTTCTTAGATTACATAATACTGGGGACAACAAAGGCGTAACTGGGCTGCCCAGTTCAGTGGATGTGAAAGCCACACTGTCCTGTGACCCTCTGCTGAGATGGCCCTTTGACACATTTATAAGACCTATTCTGGGGTCCCACTCCCAGCTTGCTTTTTCGCTGCCACAACCAAGAGGTGAAATATTGGGCAGATGAGACCACATCCTTTTTCCCATGGTTACTGAAGAAGGCTAAACTGTTTTATGTACAACACATACTGTCATGAATTTTTGTCAAGACTGTTGCTTTTCCCAAAAGCATCCCTTGGTTTTTGAGCAAAAGCAACCAGGCACGAGAGTATATACTCTAAAATTCAATAATAGGCAAAATTAACCTGTGGAGATTATAAATGAACAATGATAGCCTCTGATTGCAGAAGGGAGGTGAGAGAAATATCTAGAGGACTGCTGTCCATCATATATGGTAGCCACTAATGACATGTGGCTCTGAAACACTAGTCTGAACTAAGGTGGCCTGTAAGTGCTAAAAGGTTTTGTGAAAAAAATATGTAAAATATTGAACTAGCAATTTTTAGAAGATTGAGTACATGCTGAAATGATATTCTGATTACACTAAGTTAAAGAAAATAATGCTCTCTTCGGCAGCACATATACTAAAATTGGAATGATACAGAGAAGATTAGCATGGCCCCTGCGCAAGGATGACACGAAAATTCGTGAAGCGTTCCATATTAAAAAAAAGAAAAGAAAAGAAAATATATCATTAAAATTAAGCCCTGGTTAGTGTGGCTCAGTGGATTGAGCACCAGCCTGAGAATCAAAGGGTCACCAGTTTGATTCCCAGTCAGGGCACATGCCTGGGTTGCGGGCTGGGTCTCTGGTTGGGGGTGTGTGAGGTGGCCACATGTTGATATTGGAAAATATATATATATTTCCTTTTTTAATATGGCTGCTAGAAATCCTTAAATTCTATTTCTATTGAATGGCACTGTTTTAGAGTGTCGGACAAGTTCTGTATCTTGGAGTGTTGAGTAATGAGTGTAATACATTTGTGAAAATTCACTGAATTGTAGTTTTAAGATTTGTGCATTTTACTATATGTAATTATACCATAGAGTTCCATATCTTTCCGCCACCCAACATAGCCTCTCTGAAGGAGTCTACAGCTTGCAAAAGACACAAAATACAAAGTCCTCCCAAGTGGTGGTAAGAGCTACAGTAAGGTTTGAGCAAGATACTCTACATTGGTGGAAGCTTCCATTTTTAGCATTTCAAATAAAGTTGCTGGTTTATGTGTATTTGTGCATATGTAGAGAAAGGATGCAGAAAATTATTTAGTCTAATAGACTCAAGAAGACAGAGGACATCTTCAAGAGCCTGAACTTACTTGGAGTCAGGAGGCATTCACGCTGCAGGTCTTCCCTTGGACCACTTGCATAGGACCCGCAGGGAAGGCACACAGGGGTCTGGAGTGGGGGCTAATACAGGACACTTGTCCCTTAATGGGATCACTAAGATACATACAAGGTCTGGCTCTTAGCTTTCTAAGGTCAAAAGCCTTAATGTTTTCTGTTCATGTACAGAGGACTAGGCAGAATCACAGAGGAACAGTGCACCTACGTATGAAGGTTGCAGACTTCAGAGATAGCCGTCTTGGATTGAGGGATCGAGTTCAAAGCCCAGTCTCCTTAGGAACCACAGAATATCTAGAGAAATGTAGAATGCTTCTTGTCTAAGTGGCCTATTTTACAAAGATATCAAGGCTCAGAAAAGTTGAGTGACTTGCCTAAGCCATACTGAGTTAAAAGTGGTAAGGCTCTCAGACTTGTGGTCATCTGACTCCAAGCTGAGAAACACATGCATGCCAACCAGGTTTAGAAAACATGCTTTGTAAGCTAGAAACACAACGTGTTTATTTAGAAAGGCAGGGCAATTGGCAGGATTGCTGATACTTGTCATTTAGCAGACATGCCCCAAGCGAGGCCAACTCAAGAGATGAATAACGTCCTGAGATTTTGGTTTGTGCAACAAGAATTGGAAAATGATGAAACAAAATAAAGCAAACAAACAAAAACAGCCCTTAATCCCAACACAGCATAAGTACAGGCCTGCCTATCAACACATTGTGAGCAGCTCCACCTTGGTTTAGACAGTTGCTCCTGCCAGAAAGTGCCCCTCCTCCTCTTCAGACAAAGTTATTAACTGTGGGCCTTGGGTCACTGCACGTATATGCAAACTCATTGTTCCACAAGCAGTACAAGTATCGTATGTAACTCATTACCAGGGTTAAAAGTTCTCTTAAGTAACTTCGTCAAACCCTCACAACAACAGGACACAGGAGGAAAGTCAAGTTCAACTTCAGGGCCAAATCTACCAGCTAGAAAGTGGTTCTTTTGAACCCAGATCTGCCTGACTCTAAAGTTTTTGTCTGTAGATTGAATAAATAAAATAATATCCGGAAACTTAGGAAGGCTTCATACTCAGATTCAAAAAGAGTTCAAGCATCATCGAGATTTCATACAAATCTATAGGCTTTGTGTTTCAAACTCAATACAGTCCTAGCATTGACAGGTTCAGGCCTCTTTAGGAAATCTTTCCTAAACCTATTTCTACAACTCAAATTCTCTCCTGCTTTGATTGACATCATCCCTAGCATTGCACCCTTTCTGCCTTAAGTCAGTGAATCTGTGGTCTTCCCCTGCAGATGATTTCAAGGCAAAGACCCCAGTGAAAACAAGTTTGTATTCCCCACCACATCCTCTAGAGTAGATTGTACACCTACTTGATGTAAGGCAGGAAAGGGTAACCAAAACCAACGTGTACCATTCACTGGCTGCAATGTCCAAGTTTCTAGTTTATTTTCTATCATTACATTTAGAGTGGAGGGACCCCCTTGGATAACGCATAGGGATATCATTACCAAATCACTTGTCAATCATCTTTGGGGAATTAGGAGAAGAGTCTACTTTCTGTAATTATTATGGTTTCCATCCAAAACACTTTCTGACTTAATACAATCCCCTCATCTAGAGATAGCATTTCATTGTTTCCGATGATGATCCCACCTTGTTACAGCCATCCCCGTGGTGAGCGGCCCGTGAAAGCCACTAACTCCTCTGCCCCAACCATCAGCATCGGTGCCAGCTCTGAGCAACACACCTAATTCTGAAAGGCTGAAGTTACTGTTCTCTCTGTCCTTCTCTGCTCCATGTTCCCAACTCCCAAGATCAGCAATCTTCAACCTTTGTCATCTCATGGCACACACAGACTAATTACTAAAATTCTGCAGCATACAAAAAGTATATATGATCTTTTTTGCCAAGTCTACAAAAAAAAAAAAAAAAAAAAAGGTATAATTTTGATTCATTCACACCGGACAGGTCTGGTTGGCCACTGTCAGTGCCTCTAACTGAATCGTCAGGTATTGCATGTTTCAAAAATTCTTGCCATGCACCCCAGTTGAAAATTGCCACCCTAGATGGATGCAACTAGCTCCCCTTTAGAAATCTGGAGGAAGCCTGTTCATCTCAGGTTCATCAAGGAATCAGTGTTGGATTGCTCCCTCCAAGACTCTCTGAAGTCCCAGACTAGGGACTTCCTTGGGGAAGGGGAAGTAGTGGCAAGGGGAAGTTGCTGGTGGCTCAGGATATCTGGAGAGTCATGGGCAGCTTTTTATTTCCTTCTGGGGAAAAGGCTCCGGACAGCCCTGACTTAGATGGAGAAAGGAGTGCCCAGACGATCCAAGGACTAGATCTGTGGCAAGGCAAAAACTACCATCCTAGCAACTGGCCAGGAGAGGGAACCAGGTAGAAGAAAGAGGCTGCTGAGAAGGAGAATCTCAAATCAGTTGACATTCGTACCAAAACATCATTTGAAAATTCTCAGGGACCAGCCCTGCCCCCAAAATAAAGACCATAAAATGCAAACCTTTGTCAGTCCAGCAAGCAGGTAGCAGAAGTGACAAACTTACCATGCTTAGAGGTTAAGTAATGAGTCACAGATCATACAGAAAATAGGTGGCGTACCAAGGCTGTCCCCTGAGAGCATTCCTGATCTTTCCTAACAGACAAAACTGGAAATTTGATAAATAAGAGGCTCAGGTGTTGGGCAGCAAGAAATTGGGCTGTATGGGACTAGATTAGAAAAATCAAAGGACGAAAGTCCAGGAGATTTGACTTGGAATACTGAGTCATGATCACCTTGATTTATGTTTTATCCACTAGACTCCAAGTTCCTGGAGGACTGGTTCCACTGGCTTCCACAGCCACAGCACCTACCAGGTGCTTCACCTATATTTTAGGAATGTCTGTTGAATGTTTGAGGCTCTTGAGGATTTCTGAATGGGAAAGCAGGAGTGGAATGGATGGGGAGAAATTAAGCCAAGAGATTTGAAAACCATATCTCTCTTGACAATAGGTCTTTTCATGACAGAATTTCTCTGAGTTCTGGTGTCTCTACCTTGAAATTGCAGGCCAGTAGCAGGAAGGTGACCTATTTAGTGTATACACACAAAAAGTCAGAGGTCAGAAGTGTTGCCAGGTAGCCAGAGATGGCCTGATTTAGCATCATGAAACATGTACACTTTAAGGGGCTAACTTTCCTTAAAGCCTCACAATATCAGAGGGCACCCAGTTTCCAGAGGTGGGGCCTGGAGGCTAACAGGTAGCATGGTGGTTAAGCTTACCCAGGGAGGCACTTGGAAGCTGTGAGGGACAGAGCTGGGGTATAACCCAGCTTTTGGCACCACGATCCCATCTACTGACAATCCCATTTAGTCTGGGTTTTCCCAGAAAATTTGGCATGATCGTTCCAGAGTGGGACAAAGCCAGAATCCCCCACTTTGCAGTTTGGGGATAGGGGTGGGGTGAGACTAGGTGAACTAGCCTTGGTCCTTTTCATGCCGAGAAAATAAGAGGGGCCTTCCCCAGAGGATAGTGTCAAAAAGGCTTACAGTACTATGCAAAATTCTGTCAGTGGTCAGAACTGTTTACTGTACACATTACATCCAAAGGGGATTTAAAATAGGAGGCAGCCATCAGTCTCCCAGATTCCCTGGATAGACATGCAGACAGGCACTTCCTTTTGCCCAGACAGACTCACAGACAGACACATGGTATCTCTCTCCCCTGGACGACCTGCAGACAGACATGCGGCCTGAGAACTCACCTCTTTTGGGGATCGGGACACAAAAGAAGGGGAAAGGGAGATGTGCAGCTTGAGAAAAGATAGAGGATTACCTGTGGTATAATAGTTAGGGGGTGTGCACAAGGTACTCCCCTAATTAGGTACAGCAGCTGCCGGGAACTTTGAATTTATAACTGGAATGCTAAACTGAACTATTGCTGTTTCTGAAAAACGGTACCACGTGCTTGCCTGTTTTAAAGCTAGCCTAATGGGGCAAAATTGTATATTTTGGGTGTTTTTAAAGGAAGTGGGATTTAATGGCATAATTGTACCTTTAATATAAATTTGTATAACCTTCAAATAAGCAAAATACCTCTCCTTTTCAACAAACTCTGATATTGAGTCATTCCTGGTGGCTGGCAAACAGAGCCCATTAAAACTGAGGTCACCCCTCCACCCCCACCCCCGCCTCAAGGGTTCTGTTACCTGGGGACCTCAAAGCAAGTTCAAAGCATCGTGATCTTGGAATTCTAGCTAAAAGAGGAATTTGTAACTCCCTCCGACTCCCACCTTCTAACTTTTTTTTTTTAACTAAACAGTTCTCTCAGATGAGAAGCCTCTTTGAGCTTCTTCTCCCTTTTCCATGCCCAGACTCTGAGATCTGGTGTCCAAAACTGCATCCTGGCCCCAGACTTAACACTTCACCCAGCTGAGCAACACATTCAGTGGTGCCCAGGCTCTGAGGTGCTGAAGGTAAATATCACCACTGTTAACATCCGTGGGAACCCAGCTCTGTTCAAGCAATACACTTTCACATTTGCCACCGGACAGGAAGGCAGCAGAGCATTCTCCACCTTCCAATCCACATCCCACCCTTCACACTGGGGACAGAGGAAACCATGCCCAGTAAGTAGCAAGGATCAAAAGCAGCGTTTGTCAGTAGGTAATGAGAAGATGGGAGACTGCTGAGTTTAGTGGCCTGGGATGGGCAAGACGGGCCTGAAAATCCCCAAGTTTATCCCTAGAGAGGGTCCAGTTCAGAGGCAGTGTCTGGGGACAGAGCCAAGGCCTTGTGCCTGCCCTTCTCCCGCAAGCTGGATTGCTCAAGGCCCACGCTTCTGGCCTTCTGCGTGCCCATGAACCTTAGTCGCTATAGAGTCCCGCTCCAGAACGGGATTCAGTGCAGGGTCACTGCCAGCCACCAGCCGAGCACCAACCTGCACAAGCCAGACCATTATTTCCTGTTGCCTAGGCGCTAGGTGCGGGGTACCTGCTCCTCTGAGAGCCACCCAGAGGTGCAGCAGCTGCCGGCCTCCCAGCCCGAGCGGGATCGGCCCCCTGCAGGAATTCCCGCTCTTCCAGGGACTGGCCCGGCCCCTCTCTTCCCCAGCTCTGTACCTGAGGGGACGGACGCCCCGCAACTTCGCTTCCTGCCAACCCCGAAAGAGGACGGTGCGAGCCCCTAGCACCCCGGGGGTCCGGGCGCACAGCCTCCCGAGGTTCAGCATCCCGACGCAGACAGCCAAGGCTCGCTACACTAGGGTCCGGGCCCGAGAAAACTTTTAAAGAGAGCCGAGGCGGGGCGAGCGCGAAGCGGGCGGGGGAGGGTCGTCTCTGCCTATAGGGTGCGGAAGACTAGCCCTGCGGGGAGGAGCGGGGAGGGGCGGGGCGAGGCGTGGAGCGGGGAAGGCGGCTTGGGCCACTTTCCTCTGCCACCCGGGCCCTCCCCCTCTCACTCTCAAAGGATTGCCCTGATTGCCCATTGGATCCAAGGGCCTCTGCCTGCAACGGTTCCCCTCCCAGCTATCAGGGACCTGGGTTTCAGGGCGCAAGATCTTGTTGACCACCATAGAGAGGAGCCAGTCGTGCTTGAATACAGGGCGGGTGGTAAGGCACCCCTTCGTGGAACCGAGATGGACTTAGAGAGCGGGTCACGTGCTGTCACCTCCCCCATACCCCAAGGATTGTGCTTCTAAGGCCTGCCAGCTGAATCAGAGGGCAGAGAAGGGGGTGGGGGTGGAAGGACAGTATGACAGCAGCAGAAGCTACACAGGAGGGTCAGAAGAGAAGCCAGTTAGTACCCCCACCCCCCATGGGGCAGCCTCTCATTCCTCTCCTTGGGCCTTTGTCTTCATCCTCTTACCCACAATAAGGTGGCATCAAGGCACACATCACCTGTGTATCACTGTCCCTCCTCTGCCCCGCCCCCACAGTCTCCCAGAGCTGCCCTAGGTGTAAATGAAAAGCAATCTCTTATCTCCAGATCCTCTTTATGGCCCTCTGAGGCTCAGGTGTGGCTGCAGGATGGAGAGGTGACTGTCTCTGGTCCTGGCTGGAAAGTTGGCATCAGGCACCAAAGTGGCACATATGCCAGGTCCACATTGTCTCCAGCCTTAACCTCTCCTCCGGAGGGATAGAGGGAGAGCAATAGGGGAAAGGCTCTGGCTGGGCTGTGACCTCCCTTCCCTCGAAAGCTGGGAGAGACAGAAAGGACAGTTCAGCATGAGGTCTGGCCTGAGAAGAACTTTGCCCTTGTCCAGGAACTTTGGGTCAAATAAGAAGCAGGCTACACTGCTCCTCTTCATGATTCTGAGCATGATCTTTGATCCCCCCTGACACCCTGGATCCTGGGAAGAGTCTCCACACATTAAACCGTGTGGGGAGGGAGCAGAGAGAAAGACAAGGGAACAGAGTGATTGTGAGGAGGTCTGCTTGCAAGGGACATGCTTTCCTGATGAGACTAACTCACAGACTGATGGCCCAGCCCAGGCATGTGGGGTGAGGCCGAGTACCCCAAGTCTGGGGTATCAACCTGCTAGTCTCTGCCACTAGCTTGGGTGATCCTGGGTAAGTCATCGCCTCTCTGGGCCTGTGAAGTGAGGGGCGGATACGGATCTTGCAGGCCCTTCCATTTCCCTTGCTAGTTTGAAGGTCAGCTTTAGGGAAAGAGAGGGATGAGTTCATCTTTGAACTTTGCTCCAGGGCTGGCTTTTTACGTAATGCTTTTTTTTTTTTTTTTTTTTTTGCCTCCCCTAGAAATGCATGTCACCAAATCACAGTTGCCAGTTTCAGGATACTTCCTGTAAGTCAGACCCTGCAAAGGTGTCATTTCTGGCCCACACAGTCACCCTGCAAACAGGCATGCCTTGGAATTTGTATCTGTTTTCATGGGTGAAGAAACTGAGACTCGGAGAGGTTCAGTTACTTGTCCAAGACCAAGGTGGGCACAGTGAGCGTAGGCCGAGACTACCCACACTCACTGTGTGACTTTGAGGAAGTCATGAGGCCTCACCAGCCTTAGTTTTCATCTTTAAGACAGGGGTAATAACATTAAGTCTCATGCAGAGGGTTGGGTACCGTGGTCCAGTACTAGTGGTGCTCCACTAGTTTTTAGTGATAGTTTCTTTTGCCATCCTCTCCTTTCCCCTTTGTCTACACTTTAGACATTTCTCTGGATTAGGTGTTGCAAACCTTTTTTAGGAAAAAATTATTTTTCATCTCTGCAAAGCCGGAGAGTCCTGGTAGACACAAGTTCCATGGGAGGGAAGGAAGGCTGGGAGAAAGAATAGAGAAGATACCTGATGTGTAAGTCCCTGAGCCTTTGTTTTGGTTCATGTTGAACGGAATTCCTGGGTCACTTTGAGAGAATGGGAAACAGGGCACATGGACCATGTAGGTCCTTCAACTTTTCTCTTTCTTCCTTCAACCAACTCCATTCCTCATGGCTCCCCAGGAACCTTTAAACTCAGCATCTGCTGTGCACTGGACAAAACTTACACAGTTCATGGTCCCTATGATTTTGCAAGAGAGAAACATCGGTTGGCTGCCTCTCACACACGCCCTGACCGGAACCGAACCCACAACCTAGGTATGCGCCAGGAATTGAATCTGTGACTAGGACAATGATTCTCCAACCAACTGAGCCACGCTTGGCCAGGCTTGATTTTTAAAAATTCTATGAAGAAAGTTCAGAAGACTTAATTGTACAGTAGGAAACAATATAAATCGCTATGAACCTGGAAGTCATAGCGGCTGCAGTTGAGACATAGCAGCAGGAGTAGAGGGTGGAGGCAAATACCCATACTTTATAAATCAAGGTGTCAAGAGATTCTGTTTACCAATGACAAAACATGAAATAAAGGAGTGTGTTATTCAGAGTTACAAGGTAACCAGTATATACACAAAACAGCAATTAAACTATTGAGGAGGACTTGGGGAGGAAAGATGAAAGTGCAAGTCTTGACCTATCAAACAGAAAACTAAGAAACAGCTGAATAAGCATACTGTTTAGAAGTAAATAACAGGAATGGCTAAAGTAGTTTTAAAAGGTTCCCTTTGGGCTGGAATAAACATTTTTCTAAGGAGGATATACAAATGGCCTAATAAACACATGAAAAGATACTCAGCATTACTAGTCATTAGGGAAAAGCAAATCCAAACCACAGGTATCACCTCATACCCATGAGGATGCCTATTCAAAGGAAGAGGAAACAAGTGTGGGTTAGGATGTGGAGATCTGGATACTTGTGCACTATTGGTAGGAATGTAAAATGGTGCAGCTGCTGTGGAAAACAGTATGGCAGTTCCTCAAAAAAATTAACAACAATTCACCACATGATCTAGCAATCCCACTTTGAGGTATGGACCCCAAAGAATTGAAAGTAGGAACTCAACCAGACATTTGTACAAAAATGTTCATAGCAGTATTATTAATAACAGCTCAGGTGGTTAGAACATTATCCCAATAGACCAAGGCTGCAGATTCAATTTCCGGTCAGAGCACATAGAAGTGAATGCCCTGCTCTTTCTCTCCTTTCCTCTGTCTAAAATCAATAAAATAAAATAAAGGAAAATAAAACACAAACAACCTGGACATTCTTCAATAAATGAGTAAATAAAATACGGTATGCAGGGTGAGTCAAAAGTAGGTTTACAGTTGTATGTGAAACAGTTTATTCTAGTGTTATTAATAATCAATAATTGTATTATTTTCCATATGAACAACTGTAAACCTACTTTTTCCCCAGCCTGTATACATACAATAGAAGATTATTCATTCTGACACATGCTAGAACAAGAATGAACTTGGAAAGCATTATGCTAAAGTGAAACAAGCAAGATAGAAAAGGACAAATATTGTATGATTCTCCTTATATGAGGAACCTAAAGCAGTCACATGCAAGAGATAGGAAGCAGGGGTTGCCGGGAGGGGGAGTGGGGACTCATTATTATTGCATATGTACAGGGTTTTAGTTTGGGGAGATGAAAAATTCTGGCCCTGGCTGGTAGCACAATGGATAAGGCGCCAGCCTGCAAACCCCAAGATCGCAGGTTCGATTCCCCAGCCAGGGCACATAACAGGGTTGCAAACAGGTCTCCAGTCAGGTCTGTGGCTGGAGGCAGGTGAAATGCAACCATACATTGATGTCTTTCACCCTCTCTGCCCCTCTTTCTAAAAATAATTTAAAATAAAATCTTTTAAAAAAAAATTCCCGGAGCTGGCTGGCTGCACAACAACGTAAACGTATTTAATGCCACTGACCTGTACACCTAGAACGTTTTAAATGGTCAGTTTTACTTATGTCTATTTTACCATAATAACAGAAAATAGTTCACTGAACAGGTCTAGGGAGGCATCCTGAATAGCACTTTTGATTATGTACAGTTGTGCCTCATGTATTTTGTGAGATTTTCACCCCAAAGCAACAAGTGTGAAGTGCTTACATAGGCCTGCAGTCAGCCTCAGTTAGCTCTAGGAAGGCTCTAGCTCTGCTTCTTCTTCAGCTCTGAGCAACTGTCTTTTCTCTGATGTAATTTTTCATAGCTTTGTTGTGATGACTGTTTCTAAGTAGTGTCTAAAAAATGTCCCTTGTAGTTTTGTATACCCTTTTTCAAGTTGATTTTTTTTTTGAGAGAGGGACAGAGAGAGAGAGAGAGAGATTGAGTTGCTGTTCCACTTTATGCATTCACTTGTTGATTCTTGTATGTGCCCTGACCAGGAATTAAACCAGAAACCTTAATATATTGAAATGTAGCTCTAACCAAATGAGCTACCTGACCAGGATGAAATATGTCCCTTTTAAAGAATTGTCATCACTGTGTGCCTGAGAAAGGAGTGATGTAATAAGAGGCACTATAGTCATGAAGGAGGGAACGGTGGCAGCCACATAAAAAAGAGAGTAGAGGAAGACGAAGAAGGGAGTCTTTTTTGTTTTGTTTTAAATTTTTAAACATTTTAAATTTATTTTTTAAAGATTTTATTTATTATCTTCAGACAGAGGGGAAGGTAGAGAGGCAGAGAGGGAGAGAGACATCAATGTATGGTTGCCTTTCACCTGCCTCCAGCTACGGACCTGACTGGAGACCTGGCTTGCAACCTTGTAATATGCCCTGGCTGGGAATCGAACCAGTGACCTTTGGGTTTGCAGGCTGGCGCCTTATCCACTCTGCCACCAGCCAGGGCTGGGAGTTTTAATTTTGAAAGAAGAGAATGACAGTGACTTGGGACATAATGCTAATGCTTATATGTTGCCAGTTAGATCCAATACCAAAACAAAAGCAAACAGCAGCAAATAACCACCCCCAAAAAAGGCTAATAAAAATTGTTTTAAAAAATAATGTTTCTCAGTCTAAGTGCCCATCAGTGGATTATTGGATCAAAAAACTTTGGTACATTTACACAACAGAATACTATACAGCAGAAAGAAAGAAGGAACTCTTGCCCTTTGCAACAACATGGATGGAACTGGAGAGTATTATGCTTAGTGAAATAAGCCAGTCAGTGAAGGGCAAATACCATATGATCTCACCCATTACAGGACAATAATGAACAAAACTAACAACAAGCAAAACAGAACCAAATATATGAATGCAGTGAATAGGCCTTCAGTGGTCAAGGGGAAGCGGGTTGGGGGGAGGGGGGAGGCAGAGGCAAGGAAGGAGAGCAGAGAGCAGTTTAGACAAGAACCTAGTATAAAGGAACCATGTACATGGACAACAGGTGGGATTGACCTTGGGGGGAATGGGTGGGTGGGGAGGGGGACAGAGGGGAGCAAAAAGGGGATGGATGTAATACAACAACAATAAAGTTTAAAAAAATGTTTCTGATTTTCAAATGGAAACTGAAAATAAGGAACTTGTTCTGAACTGCTGTGTAAAGTTATTTTGATCACCACTAATAACTGATGGCAGACCTAGGCAGATATGATTTTAAACAATCAGTTTTTTTCTTGCTGACAGCCCCAAATTGAAACCTAAATAAGTTACAATTCCAGCAGCTGCCAAAAGCTGTGAAAGCTTTGCTTTCAGAAAAAGCAAAAATCTTTCTTTGGATGATTTAATTTTTTAAAAGATTGTTATTATTTTTAAAGAGGGGGGAAGAGAGGGAGGAAGAAGGGAGAGAAACATCGTATGTCTCCAGCTGGGGATCTGGCTGGAGACCTGGCCTGAAACCCAGGCATTTGCCCTGACTAGGAATCGAACCAGCAACCCTTTGGTTCGAGGCCGGTGCCCAATCACTGAGCCACACTAACCAGGGCCAGATGATTTCGTTTTTAACTTGAGTCAAAGTCAGAGCTAAAGTTAACTGTAAAGTCTTGGATAAAGAGCCAGTGCCTTAACAAATCTTATTTATCTTCCCTTCCTCATTCATGGTTTAACATTTACTTGTTGAGTGTTGACTTAATATCAGCACAATGCTGGGTGCTTAAGCTGGAGGTATGAATGAGCCAGGACATCTGTCTTCAGGGAGCTCACTGCCTAAGAGAGGACACCAACTCTGAGACTGCTAATGGTAGGTGGTATGGCCAGTGCTTTGATACAGGAGGCACTGGGGACAAGTCCCTACCCTAGGCATGTCACTGGGAGAAGCTCTCCCAGTTCCTGAAAAAGGAGTAGTGCATTAGTTCACTATTACTGCTGGCCTGAATTACACAAATTTAGTGGCTTACACAGAAAAAGTTAATTCTCTTACAGTTCTAGAGATCAGAATTCTGCAGTGAGCCTTAGGGGACGAAAATCAAAGTATTGGCAGGGCTGGTTCCTTCTAGAGGTTTCAGAGGAGAATTGTTCTTTGTCTCTTTCAGCTCCAGGTTGTCCTTGGCTGGTGGTCATAGTACTCTCATCTCTGCCTCCATGGTCACATTCCCTCCTTTTCTATGTCCAATCTCCCTCTGCTTTTCTTTCTGTCTTTTTTTTTTTTTTTTTTTTTTTAAGATTTTATTCATTATTTTTAGAGGGAGGGGCAGGGAGAGAGACAGAGAGGGAGAGAAACATCAATGTACGGTTGCCTTTTACCTGCCTCCAGTAAAGGACCTGGTTGGAGACCTGGCTTAGCAACCTGGTTATGTGCCCTGACTGGGGAATCAAACCAGCCACCTTTGGGTTCGCAAGCTGGTGCCTATCCACTGAGCCATCAGCCAGGGCTTTCCTCTGTATTTCTTATAAGGACACTTGGGATTGCTTTTAGGGCCCGTCTGGATAACCCTGGGTGGACAATTGCTCCATCTAAATTATATTAGGACTCATATACATTTGTATCTATTTCCAGACTATCTATGTTGTTCCACTGATACCTGCCTATGCTTTGATGTTTTGTTTTGTTTTGTTTTGTTTTGTTTAGAAAGAGGGAAGGGAGAGAGACATCAATGTATGGTTGCCTTTCACCTGCCTCCAACTACAGACCTGGCTGGAGACCTGGTTTGCAACCTGGTTATGTGCCCTGGCTGGGGAATCAAACCAGTGACCTTTAGGTTCGCAGGCCGGCGCCTTATCCACTGTGCCACCAGCCAGGGCTCTGCTTTGAGTTTTTATTATAAGGTCTAATATCTGGCTGGGCAGGAGGACCCTTGTAGTGATTTTTTTTTCCTACTCCCTCAAGTGTTCTTGTCAATTCTTGTATGTTCATCCTTCCATATTAATTTGATTCCCCTGCCCCTTATAACTTGTATGCATTTTAAGATCATTTTTACCTAGTTTCAAAAACAAAACAGGGAGCATTTGAGATTGTTTCCCAGCATTTTCCAGCCATTTTAGATCAAATAAACTCATTTTTTTAGTCTTGTTAGGATTTCTAATTATAATTGTTTTACATTTGAAGCTTATTAAGGGATGATTGATTTACAAGAAATGGTGTATTACTCTACATGTGAAAGTATTTAAAGCAAATACATAAATATGCTTTAAGTAAACTATATAAACAGAGATGATTTGTTTGAAAAAGTACTTTGGGAACTCCACTTTTCAAGGGCACCTGAGTCTGTCTTTATTTCAATCCACCTCTGGCTGTGATGACACTTGTTTCACATGCCTGTCTGTGGGTCCTTGATACATGTCCCCATTTTATTATCCCCATTCTATAGGGGGAGAAACAGAAGTTTAGACATGTGTAGTGACTTGCCAAGTTCACACTAGAGCCAGCAGTCACAATGCTGGCCTGATGCCCAAGGTTTTACCAAGAACAGTTGTTTTTGCCTCTTATTCTGGTCCTGATCTTTGGCTTCTCAAGTTCTTCCCAAAACAGTGTCAAGGTTCAGGGAACAGGTAGCACTCGGCTTGGAGGTTGCAACAGAGGACCAGTCCATTATTTCCAAGAAAAAAGCTGCCAAAGATGACAGGCTTCACTTTCTCGTAACTATGCAGGTTGACAGCCTAGGGACATAAAAAAATCTTTCTCGAAGTGAACAGCTGCTGTCAATTCCTCACTTTGCTGCCTCAGTTCTCTGGGCTGTGTGTCTCTTCTGGTATGAATCTGAGGCACTCTTCAAAGTCCAATTTAAATGCCACCTCCTTCATGGAGCCTTGTCTGATTTCTTCTTTCTTCCTAGTCTCCTCCTTCCTGTCATGGTGAGTATAACCTACCTTTCTTGAAATGTCTTTATTTGCTTGCTGTGACTGTCATTTTTTTTTTAAGCTTTTGTTTATTTACTTTTAGAGAGGGGGGGGAGGGAGAAAAAGGGAGAGAAACCTCAATATGTGGTTGCCCTGTGCACTCCCCCAACTGAGGACCTGGCCTGCAACACAGGCAAGTGCACTGACCTCGGAATCGAATCAGTGACCGTTTGGTTCAAAGGCTGGCTGGCACTCAACCCACTGAGCTGCATCAGCCAGGACTTTGACTATCAATAAACAAATAGATGACCTTTCTGAGCATCAATAATTTACTTTGTAAAATATCTGCCATATACAGCTGTTGCCGGTTAAGAGATGTAATCTATGTAAATAACAGTCCTAGGACAGAGAATGACATTATCACATATATCAGCACAGCCCTGAACATTCATACACAGATTGTTCTCTATACGCGTTAGAACTCTTATTCTTTCTACCTTATATAGTAGTTATTTGTGCTGACTGTGGGCTCCTGTGGAGGGGGGTTAGGGAAAATAAGGTGTAGTGAAAAGAAACAGGATTTGGAGTCAAAATATTTAAGTCTGCCCCTCAACAAGCTATGTGACAAAAGACAACCAACTATGTGACAAAAGACAAGATATTTCTCCTCCCTGACTTACTTTCTTCTAAAAGGGAGATACACAATAAAATGTCCCATGGTCTTTTAATGTATGTTATCAAAATAAGATAATGGATGCTACAGGGCTTTAGAGATTGCCAGGTGCTAATGTCTTACTACCCAATTGTTTTTGTCTTATTTCCCAAAGCTCAGCACATTGATTCTCTGGGGGCAGGAGGGGTGAACATGAGGATTTATTAAATGAGTAGACCATTGCACTGACTTCATTTGGTCTTCACATTTCCCCTCTCAGATAAGGCTTAATATTCCCATTTCAAATATGAGCAAACTGAGGTTTGGAGTGGGTAAAGTATTTCATTCATCCATTCAAGAGATATCTAAGTGAGCAACTACCAGGCATCAGATACTCAAATACTAGGGATACAAAGACAAAATCCCTGCCTCTCACAATCCAGAGTGAAGGGCAGGCACATAAAGATAAACATAACACAAGGCAGGTTATGAATTACAGCTTATATTTATTGGGTTCTTACTAAGTGCCAGTTGCTGCGGCAAGCTGTTGCTGTGTTTCACTCGTTCTGTCCTTCCCAAACTCCAGCAGCTAGGTAACCATTATTATACCCATTTCTCGTGTATTCGAAAATTAGGCATGATAATTAGTTAACTTTTTTAAAGCCTTTATTTTTTATTATTTTTAGAAGTCGGGAAAGGGAGAGAGGCAGAGAGGAAGAGAGACATCAATGTATGGCTGCCCCTCACCTGCCTCCAGCCACAGACCCGACGGGAGACCTGGCTTGCAACCCCGTTATGTGGCCTGGCTGGGGAATCCAACCTGCGACCCTTGGGTTTGCAGGCCAGCACCTTATCCACTGTGCTACCAGCCAGGGCTGCTTAACGTTTTGAAAGTAGCAAGACGCATAGCCAGGATTATTACCCAACCAACTGGTCTAGTGCCAGAAGCCCCACCTTAAGTGAACAAGCTCTACCACCTCTGATACTAAGGTAGCACACAGGGCATGGTCAAAGCCCCAGGGAGGGACCTCTCCCTTGGTGCGGGAGGGCGTCACTGGGTGGTTGGGGAGGTTTCCTGAAGGACTAGAGGAGTTAGCTAAACAGAGGTGAGTGGGGAAGGCAGGGCCATTCCAGGAGAGGGAAACGCGAGAAGGTCACCTGCCGGATGCTCTACACAGCATCCAAGGCAGGAACAGGCTTATGAGGAGGCTGCAGAAGAAAGCAGGGCCCAGTCTAGAAAGGAGAATGATCTATATAGCCTAGCGATAGCTGAGGTTTGAAGGACGCTGGCTATATTTTTTAGAATGTCTGGGCAGCAGGGTAGAGTGGATGAGAGGAGAGAGGCTTAGAGTGACCCCAGGCCTGAGTTGATGGCGGCCTGGACAAGGTCTGGGGCGGTGAGAAGGGGATACCAAACTTTTAGAGGTTGAATTTTCCGGATGATAATTTGGGGATTGTTAAATAGAGGACAGAGAGCGCTTTTGAAGGACACAGTTTCGGCTCCTAATCCAGAAAAATGGGGGCGATCTCTTGAAGTCAATTTTGGATGCAGCCCAGCCGTGCCCTTTGTGCTCCTGGCGTGGCCACCAGCGACTCCCGCTAGCGGGTCGCCAGGGAACGCTGACGCTCCCGGGCGTCGGAGGCAACTGCAGTGAGCTCCCCTGGGCGCCAGAGGACGCGCCCGCACCTGCGAGGGCCGCTCTGGCCCAGCCCGTCTCAGTGGCCGCGGAAGGTGACGTGGACACGGAAGTGGTCGTCGTCGCGGCGGCACCGGTGGGAGCAGGGCGCGGGGATCAGAGTGCGGCCGGCGGGCAGACTGGTGGCAGAGCTTCCTCGCCGGGGGCGGCGGAGGACGCAGACGTTGTCGGTTGCGTGCGAGTCCGCTGAGCCGAGGAGCGGCGTCTCGGGCATCTCCTGCAGGTCGGATCCCCGGAGCCAGGACTCGCTCAGCCGGCGTCATCATGACCAAGGCCGGTAGCAAGGGTGGGAATCTCCGCGACAAGCTGGACGGCAACGAGCTGGACCTGAGCCTCAGCGACCTGAATGAGGTCCCGGTCAAGGAGCTGGTCAGTACAGTCGCGCAAGGCCCAGGCGGCCACCCGCGAGCGGTGCAGGCCCCTACGTGGGCTGCCTGTTTTCGCGTCTTAAAATAAGGTGGGAAGAGTGGGACTAAGTCCCCGGGGAGGCCGCGCCCGGTCCCAGTGTTCTTACTGGGATGTACACGTGTCACCTTGGCGCAATTCCAGAAGAAGGGGACTGCAGGCCGGGAACTGCTGGTCTGGGATGGGGTTTTGTACACGTCAAGAGTGAATGTCCCCCGCCCCGTTTGGAGGTGTTTGGAGGTTTTTCACAGCGACCAGCTCGTGGCTCAATCCCAAGAAGGCGCCCACTGAGCGGTGGCTTGATGTATTCGGAGAATGAATGGACAAATGAATGAATGACGAGGTCGGAGAAGTAGGCCTCCGGGTAACCCGGGGTGTGGCCCAGAACCTGGCTTTTTGAAGCCGCCAATCCCAGCTGGCCGCCTCAGCCCCGAGGCGCTCTTCCTTGAAGAAGGTGAGGTCTCAGTGCTTGGTTGGCAAGGTCCCACACTGGGCGGAAACTGACCGGAATCCCAGGGCCCATCCCTGCACAGTTCCACCCAGGAAAGGGGCCTGAGGCCCCAGGGAGATTACACAGCCTTTGGCCAAAGTGGAGTGGGATCCTTCATCCCTGCTTTTCCCACCTGGTTCCCCCTCTGCGCCCTCCTCCGTGGCCTCCCTTTGGATGAGGTAGACTTTTCTCACTGCCTTTGGCACTTGACCCACGCCACCTTGACTGTACTAGGGAGATTAGCACGGGATTCCCAGTAACGTGTCAACTCCATTGCTTAAGAGCTGAGTGCCCTTGGCAAGCTAGTTAACTTTTATGCCTAGATTTCTTCATTTATAACATGGTGATAATAGTTCCCATCTCATAGGGGTTGTGAGGATTCAGCAAGATTGTAATGTGAAATACTTGGCAGGTAGCAAATGCTGATATGTGTAGCTGTTACACAGCTTTTTCCCCACTGAAATATCTAAAACTTTTTTTAGGTGGTCAGACTTCATTTCTGGGACTTTCTGACAAAGTGTAGGTTGGCCCAGGGTCCTTAACTGAGTGGTTGGCCTTTTCCCCACCCTAGGAAAATGGCCAACCTTGATTCCGCCCCGCCTTAGGAATGCTGCCTAAAACCAGTTACTCCAGGCATCTGGTCAGCACAAAATTGCCCTTAGGGAGGAAAAAAGGCAGTTTTGCTGAGCTTCTCCAGACCTGAGCTCCAGGGAAAATGGAGATGGGCCAAGAGGGCCTTGTTTTCACTCTGATATTCATTTATTTATTCATTCAGTCATGAATCAGCTGACATATATATTGAGTGCCCACCAGGCCTGAACTAGAGCATATGGAAATTGAGGAGCTATATTAGACACAGTCCCTGCCCTGAAACCTAATAAGGAAGGATGCTAAGGAAAATACCAGAAGGGTTAGGGAGACTTTCTAAGAATCTGTTTTCTCTCCTTGAATGTCCCATAGCCAAACCTCTGTTTGTAGTCTTTCTTCGGTTGTGGCTGACCAGATCATTTTCCCTCTCCTATCCCTAGGAACATTATACTTTAGTGCTTTTGCTTTTTTAAAGGCCTTTCCCAGTCATGAGAACTGGTAAATGCTTCTTTAGCAGATGTCACCGAACCATTTCATGTGTGGAGTTGATGTTTTGTTCTCATTCCCTTTCCTAGGCTGCCCTTCCAAAGGCCACCATACTGGATCTGTCCTGCAATAAGCTGACTAGTCTACCGGTAAGATGGGCAAGCAAGCACAATTCCTTCTAGAGCCCTGATGCTTCTTCATGTTCCTGTTTGGGGGATTTGTATCATGAGGCATAACCTTAAGATAGGCCTGCAAGCAGGCATCAATTATATCTGAATGTGTTGGGGGTGGAGTAGGGTGGTTTATCTCAGTGGGAAGGAAAGCAAAAGTAGGAGCCTTATTCTTTAGAATTGGGGGAAACTTAGGCAACCAAAAACCAAAATCAACAATGGGAGGCTGGCTGAGTCACTTATTAGGCTCATCTTTTTTTCTGCCTTATTTTATTAATTGAAAGCTAGAGGGGGCTGGAGACCTTCATACATTGCATTTGGGGAGAAAGCTGTTTATAAACAGTCTCCTTGTGCATAGTTTGATGGAGAACAGGAAAATGTGTAGTCTTATGGGGCTTCTTGGTTGGTTATCCTTTTGATCTGTAATGATTTGAGATACTTTTTTTGTTCAGCACATTCAATCTATAGTCAAATACTTTTGATCTTTCTTGTACCAGTTCTCCTTTTGCTCCACCTGTGTAGGTGCTGGAGTCGTTCATCCCTTCAACCTCTCCAGGGTAATGGATGATCTCTCCTCCACAGTGTTGCTCTTTCACAGGCAGGCCTAAGTTTGCTGTCATTGTTGCCTTCCCCATTCATTACGCTGGCCAAGTCACTCCTGGCCATTCTCTGTTGGGCTGTGGCTCAGGAATTGAGACTCAGAAGTTGGTAGTTCTCTGGGTCATTAGACTATTCTCAGTATTCACCTGGACCACCTCACTTACCGTCTTAGCATCATCCCGCAGGTCCTCAGGACCAATTCTGACACTGAAAAGGGCACCTGAGATCCCACTTCTTCCAGGAAGAATTTTGTGCCCAGCTAACGAAGGGCAGCAATTCCTTGCAACCTGCTGAATGCTTTTGTCAGCTGGATACTCCGCACTCCTAAGTGTACATCTCAGCCTGAGCTCAGTTGTCTTGCCTTCCTCTGCAGTGCACATACCCTGGTGCAGATCCCCTGGCATTTGTTAGTCCCTGGAGAACACGAGTAGTGCCTCATTAGCTGAAGCTGGAGCATCACTCCAGAGTGGTGCTGAGAAACTGAATGGCAAGAGGGATGTTTTGACCTGTGCCGAAGAAGAACCAGGATGTGGATCGGGTGGGCCTCAGCCCACTCAGTCAGTCATTTAAAGAACACTCATAGGTACCTGTGCTAGATGCTACAAAAATAGGATAACACTGGTTATTCAAGGGGTGCTTGATCTTTTTAGGAAAATGGTTGGTCTCACTGTGTTTTGACAGCACCTCTGGAAAGGTGGTACAGGGGAACAGAATGGGTCCCCCGTAACTCCAGTAGCAGTGGAGAGTAGGTGAGAGGGAGAATTGAGGGTGAAGGAACCCACACGTGTTTTGTTGTGCCTACTTTGTGCTCAAGCCTGTTGCATATACATCTCACTACTTACCACCGGGAGTGATGCTTGTTATGTCCCTTTTCATCGGAGGCAGAATAGCTGGTAAAAGGGACAACCAGGATTTATACATAGGTGCCTCTAACTTGGGGGCTTCTAGACTGTTCCATCAAGGTGCGTGAGCCCCAGGCTTAGGTGTTCTCTCTTTGCATCCTAGTCGGATTTCTGTGGCCTCACACACTTGGTAAAGCTGGACCTGAGCAAGAACAAACTGCAGCAACTGCCAGCAGACTTTGGCCGTCTGGTTAACCTCCAGCACCTGGACCTTCTCAACAACAAACTGGTCACCCTGCCTGTCAGCTTTGCTCAGCTCAAGGTAACAATTCATGAACTAATGTTGCATGGCCAGATGTGGCAGGGGGCTCAGGGACTCATTGAGCATGGCTTTGAAAAAGGCTGGTTGACACAGCTGTCCCTACAACTGGGGCACAGAGCGACTCTCTTCCTACTCATTTTGTTTCACTTGGAGGAACTCTGTGTGTGAACTTGGGCTTAGCCAGCCTCTCTGTCCCGTCTCTTTAGAGCCTGAAGTGGCTGGACCTGAAGGATAACCCCCTGGATCCTGTCCTGGCCAAAGTGGCCGGGGACTGCTTGGATGAGAAGCAGTGCAAGCAGTGTGCCAGCAAGGTAAGCACGAAGTTCCCCGCTGCCTCTTTCACACACTCTCCTGGGACTTGCCTCCGCCTCTTGTTTTCTCTCTGAAGGCACCTGTAGCTGTGTGTTGATTAAAGCACCAAGGTCTCAGTGATACATGGCTGCCCATGATACATGAATCTAGCAAGCAAAGGGACTTTTATTTCTACGTTTACTTTACAAGTAGTAGAACAATACTATCGCTGCTCTACAGCAGGACTTCAGTTCTTATGAAACCAGGACCTTCTGTGATCTAACTTTTCATTGTCAAGTGTTATCTGAACGGGACAAGAGGGTTATGGGCTGTGGCTTTTCTGAGTCACAGTTTTTGTAGGAATTTTGATAATAAAGGTGCTGTTAATATTTGTGAGTATATAGCTATACATAGACATATTCTTCCAGATGCGGCATTTGATTTCAGTCGAGTCAGCTGAAATAGTGAGGAAGTAAAGGCAATGTGGAAGGCAAACATTGCCAATAACCTTGAAGATATCTCACATGACTCTTAAAAACAGCACTATTCCCAACTATAGTATTTTTTCCCCACCAACTTGATTTTTAAAAATTTTTGTTTATTTTTAGAGAGAAGATAAGGGAGGGAGAAAGAGAGAGAGAGAAAGAGAAAGAGAGAGATAGAGAGAGAGAGAAAGAGAGAGAGAGAAACATCTATCAGCTGTTTCTCACATGCCCCCAAATGGGGACCTGGCCCACAACCCAGGCATGTGCCCTGACTGGGAATTGAACCGGAGACCTTTTGGTTCACAGGCCAGTGCTCAATCTGCTGAGCCACACCAGCCAGGGTCCCACCAGCTTTAGAATGGACTGCTGCTGTTTCAGCTGAGCACCAGATGACTTTGGTTATGTTTAGGGGGCACGGTGAACAAAAAAAACTACTTAACTTTAAATGCTAAAATTAATGTAAGAGAAATGTGCATATGATGTATTGCCATATGGCTCTCAAGAGTAGTGACCTTTCTTATCATTAACTTAGGGCTTCTTAGACAGTCCCACATCTGTCCCCACCGCCACCCCCATTATTATAAGAAACCAGCAACAAGTAGCCAAGGCAACAGTAGCCGAGAATAGTCTAGATGATCGATCGGTAAAATCTCTTTTATGCTTTAGGAGTGATGTTTGTTTCAAACATCCAAGCTGCTTTGGACTACTGTCCCATTGTCCTACATGCTTTATGTATTTCATAACCCTGGGAAGTAGGTATCCATTCTCTCTGACATGAGAAACCTTCATTTGTACACACGCCCTTCATTTGTCCGTTTATTCATTCAACAAGTAATGCATTGAACCGGATGAACTTGGTAATATTTTATAGTTTGTGACTTATAAAAGTAATTTTTATTGAGTGCAAAGATCTTTACTGGTGCTCACACATACCCTCCAGACAAAGCTCTGGGTAGCACAGTGTACTATGGATATGGTAACCAAAGCCAAACTCCCAGACTACTGCCTCTGAGCTGTCTCACCTCCAGGCATTGCAGGGGGTGGCGTGGGTCAGCCACAACAAGGTCACTGGTCTCCAGGAGTTAGTTTAGGTCTTATCTCATGTGTTCATGGGTTAGTCATGGTAACTGTTTAGTTTGGTATATACTTAAACACCTTTTAAAAATAATTTGTTAGGCCCTGGCTGGTGGCACAGTGGATAAGGTGCTGACCTGCGAACCCAAAGGTTGCTGGTTCGATTCCCAGCCAGGGCACATAACCAGGTGGCAAGCCAGGTCCCCAGCCAGGTCTGTAACTGGAGGCAGGTGAAAGGCAACCATACATTGATGTCTTTCTGCCTCTCTGCCTCTCCCTTCCCCTCTCTCTCAAAAAAATAATAAATAAAATATTTTTTAAATAACTAAATTAAAAAAATAATAATAATTTGTTAGTTCAACAGTATTCATCAGGCACTTACTATTTGCTGTGGACTGGTGGGCAAACAGAATCTACCCTTTAGGGCTTACAGTCTAGACTAGAGGAGTCCCTCCTGTTTCTGGACTTGTTGTGTTTTCAGGTAATTAACTCCTAATATAGGAGTAAAAGGGACATCTTTTAAACCTTCCACTTTTTGCATGTAGCCAGCTAGTTGCACACTTCCTAAAACTAACTGAATATTGGTACTTATTTAAAAATCAGAGTTAATAAAAATAAGTAAAATTCAGAGTTCAGAGTGACACAGGGACTTGGGCTACCTGTCTCCCTCTGCTTTACCTTCCTCCAGATCCTGTAACTCCTTGTTGAGAAGCCAGTTTTTAGGAAGCTTGATTCCCTTCAGAGAGGTTAGACTGAGTTACACAGGACTGAGTTCCTTGTGACTTCAAACCAGGCTCTTGGAGGGAACTACTCTTGTGGTTCTGTCCCTGAACCCTCTCATGATATGTGTGTGTGTGTGTGTGTGTGTGTGTGTGTGTGTGTGTGTGAAGTTTCCACAAAGTAAAATAATTGCATTTGAATACCTATCTGTCCTGTCAGGTGTCTAGTGTGGTAGTGAAACACAGAAAATTTGCTGTCATAATTTAGAATAGTTTAGGTTTTCCTCTTTTTCATTGATGTAGTAAAGAAGATGAAATAAAAAAGCAGTAGTATTTATTGAGTACATATAATGTGGCGAGGTAGGGGGTATGTTGGCAACTAGTATAAGTTACATAATTTAATCTTTGCAATAGGCCAGAGAAGTCTTATCTCCTTTTTCCAGGTAAGAAAATCAGCTCAGAAGGATTAAGCCACTTGCTAAGGTCACACTGTCAGTAAGTGGCAGAGTTAGGATTGTGTTGAGCTCTAAGCATATGCTCGCTCTCCTACATCCAAGGAATATTAGCTTCTGAAAAACACAAACAGACCTGAAAAAAAAAAAAAAGATTTTACCTCCTCCCCTAACCACGCCCATTGTGGGAATCTCTGAGGTTGTTTTAGTTAGAGGTCATGGTTAACTGAGTTGACGAGGCTTCAAGGGGCTCTGAGCACGAGTGGGCCGTGTGCTCTTTGGGCAGAACGGCCCCTTCCCTCTCTCCAGAGCTCTTCAGCCTCTGCGTGAGGGAGTGGGACAGGCTCCGGTCTGGACATGCAGCCTGAACTGCCAGCTGTGCTGCTTTCTAGCCGTGCTACATGGACAAATTGCCCTGTCAGAATCTTGGCTTTCTTCCTTTTGAGATGGGAATCCAGTCGGTTGTTCATCAAACATGTGTTTAGTGCCTGTAATGAGCTAAGCTCTGTGCTTGCCTGCAGACAGGACAATAGTCCCTACACTTAGCAATTCACAGTCTTCTGACTGAGCTGGATGAGAAAACTCCCCAGGACCAGGTGTGTAACCTGAGGTAGCCAAAGGAGGACTGTCAGGGAAATGTCTTAGGGGAACTGGTGTCCTTGCTCATCATGGAGTTGCTGGGAGAATTATATTAAATCGTGCGCATCAGAGACGGTAAATAGCAGGTTTTTGCAGATTCTAGTTGTCTTGTGTTCACAAACGTTTCCTGGCAGCTATAGCAAACTGGGCTCATAGACTTCTCCAAGGGTTGGCACTAAGTTAGGCTACAAAGAGGGTTAACTCCATGAGCTCTGCCCTGCTTTCGGGGCCTGCTGTGACCTGGGATCCTGAGAAGGGCAGCTGTTTGAGGCTTGCTCTGAGTGACCTGTTGCTTTACACTGATGCGTGGAGTAGTTGAGCGCCCTCCTCTACCTTTACAGGTGTTACAGCACATGAAGTCCGTGCAGGCGGATCAGGAGCGAGAGAAGCAGCGGCGCCTGGAAGTAGAACGAGGTGAGTGGCCATCCCTGCTCTAGTCCTGTTCTGGGTCCTGATCCCCGAAGCTGGTCCTGCTTCAGGGGCTGGAATTCAGCAGAGGAGTTGCACAGAGCAGTGGGGAGCAGCGTGGTGGTAGACAGCATCATCTTTGTCTGACGGACCTCTCTCCAGTCCTCGGTGTTTTCTCTGCTGGGCTCCAAAGTCACGTTCAACTGTTTGTCTCTCTGTCTGCCTGGAGGACTAATAGGCATCTCTATTTAGCATGGCTACAACAGATCCCCTTCAGCGCCTTGCAGTGTTCCACAAGAATAGGAAATTACTATCTCTGCAGTCATTCAAGCCAGAAATTAGAAAGCTGTCCACGATTCCTTTCTCCTGTTACACCCACATCCAGCCTGTCAGCACGTCCCGTAGGCGACAGTTTCTCCACCTCCAGTGCCACCACTGTCATCAAGCCCTGTCCCGTGAGCCGCCATGGTACCTCCTAACACACTGTCCTGCATCCGTACTTGTGCCCTCTCTGCAAAGTCATTCTCCACACAGCAGCCAGAGAGCTTTATCAAACAAATCACTCATGCTGCTATTTGCTTAAAATCCTTTTATGGCTTCCAGTTGAACTGAGAATAAAATTCAAACTCGGTAAGGTGGCAGACAAGGCCTGCCATGGCCCAGGCCTGCTTGCGTCTCTGGCCTTGCTCCACACGTGCGCGCAGAATATGATTAACTAGCCATGCAAGCCGCTGCCGTGGCTGGAACACACCAAGCAGTCTCACCTTTGGGCTTTGCTTGATTTCCTTTTCCCTCAGGCCTTTCCCTGATCGGTGTCAGGTAATTCCTCAGTCTCTGCTCACATGTTGCCACTAGGTTAACCTTAACCCTTTCCGAACCACCCAAACTAGAATAGCTATCCCACCTGTCATTTCCCATGACGTCTTCTGTTATTTCCTTTGGCACATAACACGTTTTTTTTTAGTATTTGTTCACTCGTTTATTGTTTGTCTCCTTCTCTAGGAAGATGACTTAGGCACTAGAACCTGGCCTGTCTTCACTGCTGTATCTCGAGCACTTGGAACAAGGCCTGGCACGCAGGCGCTTTGTTGCGTTGCTGGCTGACTCCTCAGCCCCTTAGTGGAGGACTTCTGTGGCACTGATGGCAGGCAGTCCCTCAGATCAGACCTCCTAAGTGACGACCGTCCCTTAGGCATGCATGGCTACTGTGGTGCCCGTGTTTACTCTGACCACTGCTGCTTTCACTTTTTAAAAAATATTTTTTTATTATTTTTAGAGAGAGAAGGGAGGCAGAAAGGGAGAGAAATATCAATGTATGGCTGCCTTTCACCTCTCTAGCCACGGACCTGGCTGGAGACCTGGCTTGCAACCTGGTTGTGTGCCCTGGCTGGGAATTGAACCAGCGACCTTTGGGTTCGCAGGCCGACGCCAATCCACTGTGTCACCAGCCAGGGCTGCTTTTACTTCTTGGGAGCATGTTCTCTTGCGGCTGAGTGTAGTGTGTTCTTGGCATTCTCGGTGCCCAGCTGGAACTTAGAGCTTGTTTGTTCATAGAGAAGCAGTGGAAAGCTACAGTACTTATAGTGCTACTATTCAGCTACATGATGGTTCAAATAGGCTTTTAAGCCCTAAAAGAACACTTAGCCACCATTTGTGGCCTTTGGCTTTGGAAAAATGTACCTCGGATGTCCAGTAACTATTTGGGAAATGCATTTTTAGAACCCAATAATTTGCAAGTTGGGAACTGCATGTAAACATCTGTGAGCTGTAAAGTAAATCAGAATGAATTCATTAGTCTCCCTTTTTCAGAAAAACATTTCCATCATGTCTAACCCTGAACCTGAGTGCTGACTTTCTCTTGTCCTTCTCAAGCCACATTCCTTTCTGAAGCTTGGGGAATAGGGAGCCGTGGACTCAACGCCGCCGTTGTTTCTTCTCAGAGCCGAGCTGTACGAGGCTGTCAACTGCTGTGCGTTCTGAAGCAGTACCTGGTTCTAGAGGAGCACCCAACTCAACCCCCATGCCTCTCTTGCACCCCTCTTGTTGCCTCACCCGAGCCTCTCCACAGCTTGTGGCCAGAGGCCTCTTACGGAGTCCGTTCAACAAACTGAGCAGCTTATTATTTTGCAGGGAGAGCAGAAACAGTTGTATCGCTTGTGACCTGACAATAGGGGAGAGGAGGCTGAATCTGCTCTTTTTTAATTGTTCGGGAAAGCACACTGGAAGGTGTGGGAAGAGAAGCCAGCGTGGGGTGTATTTTCTTGTAGAGGCTGAGAAGAAGCGGGAGGCCAAGCAGCGAGCCAAGGAGGCTCAGGAGCGGGAGCTGCGGAAGCGGGAGAAGGCGGAAGAGAAGGAGCGCCGGAGAAAGGAGTATGATGCCCTGAAGGCTCCCAAACGTGAGCAGGAGAAGAAACCTAAGAAGGAAACGAATCAGGCCCCAAGTAAGTTTCCCTCCATGGTAAGACGATGGCAGGGTGCAGTGGGGAGACGCATGTGTGTTCAGGCCTGGATGAGTGAGCGAGCCAGCAAGTGAGCTTGCAAACCTTCATCAGGTACAGTGCACCCCACTGCCTGGAAGTACCTTGAAGGGTTTTCTTACAGGAGTAAGTGTCTGGCTAGCCTGTTTCCCCAGAGCCACGTGTGCAGGTGTTTTGGTCAGATGTGGCGGAGAGCATGATCAAGAGCAGGGAGTTACACTGCTTTGTAAGAGTTCGACTCTAAAATCACTGATAATGGTGGAGGTCGCATAAGGTCACATAACCCTTAAAAGCCTGTCTCATCATCCATGAAGTACCCTGGGTGGTTTGAGTGGTGCTGTCTCAGTAAAGCCAGCACTGCCTGTGGTGTTCTTTCCAAATGAACAGATCATTCTTTGTTAGAATACCAGGGGACTCATTTGGCCTGTGTTCAGGGAGCCATGCTGTATAAAAAGCACTACAATTTTTCCTGAGTGTGTCCAGTTGCATTTCCGTAGCAATGTGGCTCCTTGTACCGGGAAGGATCGTACATTCTCTGGGCCAAAGGGCCTAAAGGACAGTCACAGGAGACGGAGGAGCTCTGGAGGGCCTGTGGCCCTGCCCCTGCTTGCCCTTGCTGGCCTTGAGCAAGTTGCCTAATCTCACAACTTTTTATTTCCTGTATAAAATGAGTCATATCTCTTTACAGAGTACTGACAAGATTACATAAAAGTCCATGTGACAGGACCATGAATGAGTTCTTGGCATGTAGGTGCTCAGTCAGGTTTTCAAAATTTTTACGTAAAAATCTCAAAACTTTTTTCTAATTATAAATGTAATAAATGTGTTTATTGCAGAGAATTTAGAGAAGTTATCTCTACACATATCAGAAAACAGCAATCACCTGTAATCCCCCATTCTCAGCAGTAATCACTGTTAACAATATGCTGTTATAATCTTCCAGGCTTTCTTTTTGTGTATCTTATACAGGGTGGGACAAAAGTATACATTTACAATGCTTCATATGGAAAGTAATACAAGAATAAACTGTTTTGTGTACTCACAGCTGTAAACCTACTTTTACCCCACCCTGTACAATGATATTAACAATATTAATCTAGCTCAAGTGTTTCCCCAAGTGGCAGCACTCTGCCCATGTTTGGTGCCTCCTGACAAGCCCCTCTCCCAGTCCCAAGGGGACTGGATCATCGCCAGGGTTTTGAGAACTTGGGACCCTGGGGACTGTGGGTGCAATGAGAGACGTCCAGATTGAATTGCAGTTTTGAATGTCTCCCTTGAGATCCAAGGAGAAGGCATTTATATTTCTGTCTCCACATAGCACAGTTTTTAAGAGCTCAGATGCTAAAAGTTTTCTCTTCAGCCTGGGGAGTTTCCATTAAAGAACAGGGATGTACATGAATTTACATGGAGACCAGTATTGATTGGTAGAATGTGGGTCTCCTCAGACTTACTGAACTTTTTTGTCTACTGTGACTCTGTCACTCCAGAATCCAAGTCCGGCTCTCGGTCCCGTAAGCAACAACCCCGGAAACACAGCCGGTCCTGGGCTATGCTGAAGCTGCTGCTGCTGCTGCTGCTCTGTGTGGCCGGCGGGCTGGTGGTTTGCCGGGTGACGGAGCTGCAGCATCAGCCCGTCTGCACCAGCGTGAACACCATCTACGACAATGCGGTCCAGGGTCTGCGCAGCCACCACATCCTCCAGTGGGTCCTGCAGACCGAGTCTCAGCAGTGAGCTTTCCTCAACACCTGCTGCCTCCTGACCTTGGAGCTTGGATTCCTATGGAATTGGGTTCTGCTGGACACAACCTGTTTTTAGCATCAGACCTACCTGCCGTCATTAAATGGCTGCTGATTGGTACTTGAGACCTCCTCTTTGCAGGACTTCTTTGTTCCTTGGTCAGGGTTCCCTGGTGGAATAAGAAGTGGAAAGTGGGGAGAGAGAAAAACCTGCATGCCTAAAGGAATAGGCTTGGGGGTGGAGAGAATAAAGAAAAACAGCCTTTCTAGTTGTTATACAAAGCTATGTAAAGGCAAGGCTCATTTGTACTAAATGGTCAGCTGTCACTACATTTATACTTTTGTATGTCACAAACCCTTTCTTTCATTCCTCCCTGGGTAGCCAGGGCAGATCAGGAGGCAGTGGGTTGTTGTTGGGGTCTAGGGGAACACCATACTCAGCAAATCTAGCTTAAATCAGAAGGAGGGGCATACCTATTTTCTTAAGGATCTCAGGCATTCAGACATTGTAATAACCATACAAAACCTCAGGCTCAGAAAAGGACTTTAAGACTATCCAGTCCAGTAGAGCACTTGCTGATAAGGAACTTGAGGCCTTCCATTGACTTGCTTAGTTTCCCAGTTAGTTTGAGAGCTGGACTTCCACTCTGGTATCCTTTTTTTCCTTTCCCATCATTCTGCCTTCTGTACAATGTCCTGAGAGAACAGAACTCAAACCAGAACTGAGTATCTGAACCTGAGTATGGAATCTTTCATGTAGACAGGTTCATGACCCACAAATAGAAATATCATAGCCATGGTCTTGGATAGCTCCTGTGGAGTCCTGCCCCTACTTAACGAGGCTTTCATGAAACGCCTCGATTTTAGAGCATTAATTCATCCCAGTTGCCAGCAAACAAGAAGGCAGACCTTTGTAAAGCCAGTCTATGACAGCTGTTAACAGTTGGTGTGACTCAGTACCTCAAAGGCAGCCTGGAAACACAAGTGTCATAGACCTAGAGCTATACTTACACAGTGAAGGGATCAGATAGTATCGTGGCATTTAAAGTGGTCAGAAACTGTAATGACTGGCATAAATAAGGGCATGGCTGCCATTCTCTCCTCTGCCAGTTTTCTTGCTCAGTGGCCTCCTTTGCTTCATCTTTGACAACAGCTGGATGAAAGGACCAGAAATGGCCATGTCATGGTGCTCATTCACTGAAATCACTGCAAGCTCCTTGCCTCTCAGCCAGGAGAGCAAGAACCTGCTATGATCCAGAGATGAAGAGCTTCTAAGCCATAGTGGCCCAATTCGATAGGGCTGCCACTTGTGGCTGTCCCGGTATTAGAAATGACTTTTCTCCCAGAAGGGTAGCTCTGCTGCATAGGCTTACACCCTACTTGGGATTATTACTATACATTCCTTTAGTCCTCCTCCAAGCTCCAGAGCCACTGGTACAAATGCTTTATTGAAACTAACCACATAGTACATAAAATAAGACTGAGAGGATACAGAAGTCGGTGTAGTGGTCAGACCCATTCCCTGGCTGGTCGAGGCAGCCTCAGTGGGTCAGACAGGCTGGAGCACACCCAGCCTAGTAATACCAGTCCACCAAGGGCAGTTTGCGCATGATCTCTAGATCTGATGATGAGGTTCTTTTGGATTTCTACAACTATTAAACATGTGTCTGAGTAATCTGTCTGTTCCTTTGTTTTGATGGGGGGCAGGGGTAGGGGTGGCTCACACATGGCAGTTGATTTTTGCCAGGAGAGAGGCACTGAATGCTGGTGCAAATGCAGGTATCAGCCAGTTGACAGGAAGACGGACTTCCAATGATAATGACACCTAGGAGTCTGCTGTGGACCTGACCCAGGCTTGTGCTACAGGAAGCATTTCAGTCTCATTGCAGTCATGTCCTGAGGTGGGTGAGGTGGGAATTTCCAACTTTTCCTCTGTCGCTGAGGGCTAGCTTCAGTCTGCACTGTCCAAAGAGAGATCTGGCTGCAGCGTGGTCATCTGAAGGTAGATACGCCTAGACAGCTCTGGTCCAACACGGCGGGAGGTGGATGTCACACCTTCCCCGCGGCGCACCTGTATGTTGGCAAGCAGATTCTGCCGCTCTTGCTCTGAAAAACACCGCCTATAAGCCTGGAAGTGGAAAATGATCTCTTAATGCTGCACCATCCAGTCATCCCTCATCTGTGAACAAGGGTGTGGTGAGCAGGGGAATAAGAACCTGTCCTCTGCCTCCCCGGGTCAGTGTTAATTTGGCTCTCAGCAGACCTGCGTTACTGACCTATAAGGCATTGGGCCCTCGCTAATGCTACCTGTGAAGACCCCCTGGGAGTTCCACTAAGGTCACAGGGCACTGGGCAGCAGCCCCTGGAGCAGCATACCTGGACCAGGAGCTGTGGAGAAGGATAGGCAGCCACAATAGCACTGGCCATTTCCAGGCTGACCCGGTTCAGCTGCTGAATCTGTCTCCTCCAGACCTGAGCGAGTCCCCTGCCAGTGCGGTCCACCTTTGCCCCCCCAGCCCAGTCACTGTCTAAGCAGAAGGAGAAACTAGTTTGATCTCGGAGTTTCCTGCAAACAGAACAGATAAAGAGCTGTGAGTCACTGGTTACTTTCCTGCACCTCCCCCTTAACTGGAAACTTAAACCCTTCTTTCTAGTGACCTTGGAAGAGGTGGTCACAAGGTTTTATCTTTCTCACTTCGATCCCAAGTAGTACTAGTTGCAGAGTCCCTTAAAAACAGTATCTAGCCCTTTGCATGAAAAGAGAAGGTACCAGAAAGTCTCAGAATCCTTTATGTTGAGATGGGTTACACTGACCAGAGGCAGTGCACAGGGTCAAACACCAGAAACTGGGTATCAGGCAATGTGCAATCCAGTTCTGGTTCCTCTAACTTGCTAGGAGCTTGGCTAAGTCACTTCAGACCTGTTTCCTCAGGTAGACTTAAAGAGTGTCTTGAGGTCTCCTTAATTTTAAAATCTGACTATGAACACTCCTTGAACTAAGTAGGCTAAAAATTTTACTTTACAAGAGCCTATCACATTGTGACCTGACTTGCCATGAATCCTGGTAACTTGGCCTTCTGGTGAACTTGTACCAAGGGGCAGAACACAAACACACAAGCTAAAGCAGAATATTTGAAAGGGACTGGGCCTGAGGGCTCTTTCCCAAAATTGCCAGCATGAAGTCAGCTCCTGCTTCAAGCTTGACAGAAATGGACTGACAGCAGAGTTCAGAGGAAAGGGACATTTCTGGTTGCTAGAGCCACTGTAAAGGACAAGCCCCAGCAGTGGGGCTGGGATCTCTCAGGGCACTTACTTGAAGGGTGCCTCAGCCACAGCCTTTGTGAACGTGCACGCAAAGTCAGCCAGCTCTTTCCAGCTCTGCACAACTCGAGCCTGGGCATGTGTGTGTAGCTGCAGATCCACCAGTGCCTAAACCCAAAGGCAGATGGACTGGAATGGTGGTGAGACTAAAGTTGTTCTCCCCTCCCTGTTCACTGAGGCTGCACCCCTTCTTGGCTCTTGTTCGGCCTGTTCTCTCCTACTCAGGACCAAGGCAGAGAGTACTGGCCAGCAGGCATTTCACTTTCTCAACAGCCAATCGGGTTAGGTCAGAGTGGGTGCCTGGCCTGACTCAGGTAACAGGATGTTCTTACCTTCTCCATGTCTACCCTGGACACCATGGGCCCTGTGTTCACCTCTGGTGGTTTATTTTTCTTCTTCTTGACCTGTTCTCTGTTTGCCACTTCCTGCTTCCTTCTCCTTGAAGGATTTGGAGAACTGGAGCAGGGAAGAAAATCAAAGAGGGATGGCGCCTTCAGGCTGAAGCAGAAGAGGTGTGAGAAGACTGGACCAAAGCATTTCACAGGGCTTGCCAGGGATGCTTTTTGGCTGAGGGACCCAGGTCTGGGGTAAATAAATTCACCCCTTTTGGCCCAAGAGCTGCTCCTTTTGATACTAAGTCTTGAGAACAAATGCATACCTGAAGCATTTTTCCGGATCCACAACCACCAGTGACAAAGCTTTCCCTTCTGTCCTTGCTGTGATATTAGTTACAAAGCTCCGAAGTGTTTCCTTCCCTTTCTCGATACCACCTATACTTTCCTGCATAAAGGGACAGAGATGCATTAATGCTTGTTCCCTCGATTAAGCCCTCTGTCCCATGCCTCAGTGCCCACTCCTCCAGCTCTGCCCACCTGCTTGAAGTTGTGGACCATGACCACAAACGCCTCTGCCAGGAGCAGCACCAGGACCATTGGCTCCTCCACCCAGCCCTCCTCTCCATCCTGGCAAAGCACCTAGAACCCAGCAGAGGCAGGCAAGTCAGTGGGTGCTCATCACCTGGGAAATCCAGGCCTTCTGGATGAGGGAATTCACACCCATCAGCCTAGTCCATGTTGCTTTATTCTTTTCTTTCTGTAATGAAGTCACAGTGGCAAGAACCAATAACATATGATCCTGTCCCTCCCCAATCCTTAACTATTTAGGTATACTGCATCTCAAAGCCATTGGATAATGAACATTAGCAAGTTGAAATGGGCTGAGAAAATTGAGATCAAACAGGGCAGCAAAAAAAGGTTTCATCTGTAGACTCTTGAAAATGTGGGGTGGAGTATTTTGGATTCACAGATGAGAGGAACAGAAAGTACAGGAGCTATAGTAACTTAGGGGGACCCAGGTTGGGAAGGAACATGTACTATGTACCTACTAATGTGCTCAGTGCCTGGTCATCTCATTTAGTCCCCACAACAGGGTCCAGGTCGGGAGGGGGATGAAAGGGGCATAACAATGTCCTCATTTTATGCATGAGGCAGAAAGTGATGAAATAATTTACCCAGAGTCATAGCAATTAAGCTACAGGCTGTGATGCAAACACAAGCCCGCCTATTCCTAAAGCCCACTCAGAATTAGGAATCCTGTGCAGGTTACATTCCCTGAGCCCCACAGATCCCCTCACCCTGCTGTCTGCCCAAGGAGGAAGATCTCTGTAGACATCACAATGTCTGCATGCCTTCTGGCTGAGTATGGCTGGTGGAGAATTCAGCAGGAGATCGAAGGGAAGGAGGAGCGTGAAGTCAAGGTATTTTTTCCCTTGGCTCCCTCCCAATAGGACAACCTAGGATTTTCTACACTCCTCTACTGGAGGTTAAACTTCTTTCGAGGTGGTCCTCTCTACGTATCTCTCCTTCCAGATTCTGGCAACCACTTCCTCCCCTCATCCCTTCAAGCCGAGGCATGGTAACAGCTATGATAACTTGGTGGGACCCAAACAGGGCAATTTCCCCACAAGGAACATTTGCAGTCTCTGGAGACATCTTAAACTGTCATGACTGGCAGGGATGCCACTGGCATCTAGGGAGTAGATGCTAGGGAGGCTGCTAAATGTTCTACAATGCACAGGACATTCCAGCACAAGAGAATTACGTGAAATGGCAGTAGTACCTGAAGTGGAGAAACCCTGAGTTAATGCTGTTATTACTGTGAAGTACTGCATTATTCTTTGTAGTTTCCTTGTACCCTGCCCAGACCTTGGAAAACAGTCCCTTTCTTAAATTCTCCTCAAATTATCCTAACTTGAGTGCACCATCTGTTTGGTTGGCTGCGGCCTTGACTGGTGTGTATCAGGGGGAGGAAGGAGGGAGGGGACAGACACAGCCAGAAAACCCCTACCGCAGCCTGCTCAGCCTTTCTCCTCCAGGTGATGCTGCAGGGCACGGCCTGGGCCTCAATCACACAGTAGCACTCCATGGACTGCAGTGCTGCCAGGAGCTGGCCCCCACCTTCCATCTGTAAGAGCTCTACAATAGACAGGAAAGGGCTGTCAGTGGGTGGCCCGGAAAGCAGAAAACAGCACACGGTGAAGACAGCACACAGTGAAGACGGATGTAAGGAGGACCTGGATCCAGCACCACAACCAGGTGTTTTAAGCACTCCTCTGGCCTCTGGGCTCTGGGCCTGTTAACCAAAGCTGTCTTCTTTTTCCTTGGCAATTGCCTCTGGCTGTTTTCCTTCTGGCTTGCTTGTCCCCACGCCTGGCTTCCTTTTGAGCATCTCCTCTGGATCTTCTGACTGTGCTTGGTTCTCTTCTTGAGTGGGGGAACCTCAGCATTTGTTTTTGTTACTGTCAAGTTATAGTTCTGGAGAGGGCAAGGAGCTTGGTTGGCTGGAAGCTGATGGCACAGACTGTCTACCATAGGGTCCTTGTTATTTGATATTTTGATATTCCCCTCTGAGGGGGAACAGAGAACATCAGGGCCCTTTGGAAACAACTGTTTTTTCCAGTCATGTGATGCTTCTTTGTTATTTTTATGATCCAAAACGCTTTTGACTGGGGAGCTTGAATCCTCAGGGCTCAGCTGCTTGTGGGTCAAAAACTTACATGTAAGCCTTTCAGCCAGCGGGGTAAGTTCCTCCTCATCCTCACTTCCGCTGCTTAGCACCCTGACTATCTGTGTTTGTGTAATAGTTGCAGCTGTGTCTGGGACAGGTGGTGGATCTTTCAACCTTGGTGATGGGGGACAGGAGGCCTCAGAATCTGAGGTATCAACCACCACAATCTTCTCTTCCCTCTGAGGCTGCTTCCTTTTTGTTGAAGATGGCTCCTTCTTCAGAAAGTCAAACACTGGCAATTCCTCAGAATCACTCTCACTGGATTCCAGCGACAGTGAAGATTTCTTTAGAGCCATCAGTATGTGCTATCAAATTAATTCCCTAAAAGACAAAGAAAGGTGGGACACAGATTTGAGACATAGACTGTGGCATTCAATTCAGTCCACTAGATGTATGGCTAAGCTTCATGGAGGTAAATATAATATAAAGAAACAGAGAAATAAAGCATGTCCCCAAAACCTTCAACCTGGAACTCAGAATATCTATGTGTATAGTCTCATCTCCTTTCTAGATTAAGGTGACATATTATCGAAGTGGAAGTTAATAATATATTAATGGCGTAGTAACAAGATTCACTACCTCCCCACACTGACCTCTGCATTTGAAATAAAGATGACAAGCCCTGGCTGGTGGTACAGTGGATGAGGCGCCAGCCTGCAAACCCAAAGGCTGCTGGTTCGATTTCCCAGCCAGGGCACATAAACAGGTTGCAAGCCAGGTCTCCAGTCAGGTCCGTGGCTAGAGAGATGAAAGGCAACCATACATTGATGTCTCGCTCCCTCTCTCCCTTTCCTTCTCTCTAAAAGTAATAAAAATAAAATATAAGTAAGAAATAGAGATGGCAAAAGTCAGCTTTAAAAAAAATTGAGATGCCATAAAATTCATCCTTTTAAAGTATACAGTTCAGTGGTTCTTTGTGTATTCACAAGGTTATGCAACCACCACTGCTAATTTTAGAATATTTTCATCACCTCCCAAATAAATCCCATAGCCATTAAGCAATCACCCATTTCCCCTTCCCCTCTACCCCTGGCAACCACAAATCTATTTTTGCCTGTTCCAGATATTTCATACAAATGAAATTAAACAATATGCGGACTTACTAGCTTCTTTCAAAAGCATGCAAGGTTCACTTATGCTGTAACATGTGTTTCAGTATTTCATTGCTTTTTATGGCTAAATAATATTTCACTGTATATATATGACACATTTTTATCTATTTACCTCACTTGATGGACATTTGGTTTGTTTCCATTTTTTAGCTATTATGAATAATGCCGCCATTGGACGACATTTATGTAAAAGTTTTTGTGCGAACGTGTTTTCAGTTCTCTTGCATTTGTACCTAGGGGTGCAATTGCTGTGTCATGAGCGAGTTATTCTTTGAACAAATATATTCTAACACTGGAGGTGGGAGCCAGGATGAGCCATGTAATCTTAATGGGCCTCACTTTCTTCCTTAAGAAACAAACAACAAACAAACAGGGATAATGATCATGCCTACTTCATATGGTTGTGAAACAACAAAAAAACCTATGCATCTGTTTTTTTTCTTTAAAGATTCCACCCCATCATTTCTAGAAAGAGGGGAAGGGAGAGAGGCAGAGAGGAAGAGAGACATCAATGTACGTTGCGTTTCACCTGCCTCCAGCCACAGACCTGACTGGAGACCTGGTTTGCAACCTGATTATGTGCCCTGGCTGGGGAATCGAACCTGCGACCCTTGGGTTCGCAGGCCGGCGCCTTATCCACTGTGCTACCAGTCAGGCCTATGCATCTTCTTCTTCTTTTTTTTTTAAATTTCATTGTTGTTGTATTACATCCATCCCCTTTTTGCTCCCCTCTGTCCCCCTCCCCACCCACCCATTCCCCGCAAAGTCAATCCCACCTGTTGTCCATGTCCATGGTTCCTTTATACCAGGTTCTTGTCTAAGCTGCTCCCCTTTCTTGCCTCTGCCTCCCCCCAACCCCATTCCCCCTGACCACTGAAGGCCTACTCATTGTATTCATATATTTGGTTTCGTTTTGCTTGTTAGTTTTGCTCATTATTGTCTCGTAATGGGTGAGATCATATGATATTTGTCCTTCACTGACT
>PVIW01011250.1:0-38765 GCA_004026585.1 Noctilio leporinus
GAAGGAAGGAAGGAAAGAAAGAAAAACAGAGAAAGAAAGAAAGAAAGAAAGAAAGAAAGAAAGGAAGGAAGGAAGGAAGGAAGGAAGGAAGGAAGGAAGGAAAGGAAGGAAAGGAAGGAAAGGAAGGAAAGGAAGGAAAGGAAGGAAAGGAAGGAAAGGAAGGAAAGGAAGGAAAGGAAGGAAAGGAAGGAAAGGAAGGAAAGGAAGGAAAGGAAGGAAAGGAAGGAAAGGAAGGAAAGGAAAGAAAGGAAAGAAAGGAAAGAAAGGAAAGAAAGGAAAGAAAGGAAGAAAGAAAGAGAGAAGGTCACAAGAGAAAGAGAAATCAATATTAATAAAGAAAAGGTTTAGGTGTCTGTTCACCCTTTATGGTCTCTGTTTGGTCCAGGTAAAGCCAGGACCAGTGGGTTTTATCAGGGAGAAAAGAAAGGAGAAAGAAAGAAAGAAAAAAAAAGAAAACAAAAAAAAGGATGGGGGGAGAAGGTCACAAGACAAAGAGAAATCAATATTAATAAAGAAAGGTTTTAGCTGTGTGTTCCCCCTTTATGATTTCTGATTGGTCCAGGTGGAGCCAGCACCTGTGGGCTTTACCAGGAAGAAAGGAAAATAAAAATTAAAAAAAAAAAAAAAAAAGAGGAAGGATGAAAAGAATAAAGAAAGGGTTTAGAAAGGCTGGGGAAGGGAGGAATACTTAGATTGAGGAATGGGAATGCATTATAGCCACAGAGTGAGTAGACTTTAATTTGAGAGTAGGGGAGGGTCTTGGGTATTTAGGTGGATTGAGGTATGGGGGGAATTAAGAATATGTGAGAAATAACTTTTGCAAAGGATATGTGGGGGCTTAATAGTTCATATTGCTCTCGGTATAATTCAGGTGCTTGAGATTGGCAGCAATCCCTTTCCTGATGCTGCCTCTTTTTCTTGGTCAGGACTTTACAGTCTATAGTCTATATTCTAGCGGGTTTTGGTGCATGGCAGGGCCTCTGATTGTCACAGTGGGGCTGATTCTGAGTGTCCGCCCCCAGGTAGGCTGGGCCTTCTGCAGCCTGGCTGGGTTTTAGGGCTGCTGGTGTTCTGGAGCCCGCAGGTGCCCCCTCCCCCTCCTGGCAGAGGTTCCTGCCCAGGACGTGCACCCAGCACCCCTGCAGGGCAGCCTGCAACTTTGCTGGTCCCTGTGACAACTGGCCCCACCCCCGCAGTTCCGGGAGGAGCCCACCCCTGTCAGTCAACACTGTCCGGGGTCCGCCTACACTGTTCCACCCTTCCAGGGCGGGCACCACTCCTCCAAGCCAACCAGCTCTCAGAGGAGTCCTTTACGCGGCCTCTGTGATGAGCCCCTCCCAGGTGTGGGCAGTGCGGCCTTTGTCTCAGGCAATGGTGGGTCAGTTGCTCCTGCTACTAGTTCCTGGCTCGCTGGCTCACTGTTTGGAGTTTCCTGTGGAGCCTGGGGGCCTGTGTGCTTGCGCAGGGCTGGGCCTCCCCGCTAGCAGGGGCTTCTAGCTGCTGTATCCCCGGTGGCCCAGCAGCACCGTTTTCGGCCCTCTCACTGCCCCGGCCGGTGCACCTCCCTGCTCCCCGGCTCCAGCTTCCCGCAGGACTCTTCTCCTCCAACTCTAGCCCTGCACAGAGCCTCCTCTCCCTGTTGATGGAGTGAGTCTCTCCCACAGTCCCTCTCCTGCAAGAGTTCAATTCCGCCTTCCCTACGTTGCTTGCCCTGGCCGCCTGCACTTCACTGTTGAGACCTCCAGTCACCAGGGAGCCCAGAGCTGGCCTCCGTCAAATGCGCCCCCCGCCACTGCCCAGAGCCCACCTCGGCCCGCGGGCCAGTCGGTTGGGAATGCCTCTCCTACTGTCCTGCTGGCCTCCCCTGCCTCTGGGCTGTGCTCCCCTGTGTCCAGATGCTGCCCACTCCAATTCCCAGGGTCCTGAAGACGTCTCACGCTCCCTATCTTGTCCTCTAGCTGCCTTGGTACTCAAGAACACCATCATCACTGCTCTCTACTCTGTCGCCATCTTCCCTCCCTCTCCCTTCTACTTCCTTATTTACCATTCACACCTCAACTCTTTTAAACTCTTAATGAACACTTTCTACTCCTTACTTGCATGACCACTCTGTGGCTCATACAGCACATAGATCTGTCCTGTATATGGAACAGAAAAGGCCACCCCGAAGATGCGATGTTTAAAAGGAAAACCAAAGGGTAGAAGATAAGCAGATGAATGAGTAGAGGAACAGCATTTTAGGAAAAGGAAGTCGTACCTGCAAAAACCCAAAAGCCAAAGAGTGCAATGCACAGAAAGAACTGAAAGAAGTTCAGAATGGCTAGCCTTTTGTTCTAGGGAGGGCCTTAAAAGGCATATTATTCTAGAACTTTATTCTACAAACAATGAGAATAAAGGGGGAGTTTTATAAAACCAGATTTACATTGTTTTGAAAATCAATTTTCCTTACTGCATGCAGTCATCCTGGAAGGCAACAAGAACAGAAGTAGATGATAGAGGTGGGTCTTGAAACTCCTGATAGCTATGGAAAAAAAAAAAAAAAAAATTCCTTATACCCCTTTACGTCTCAGGCTCTTTCAATATATATTATTCTCTTCTGCCACTGTAACACTACAGTCTTTCCTCAACTCTCCCAGAAACTCTCCAGGGTGACCTCACCTATACTTCATAGGTACCACCCCCGACAATGTGATGATGACTTCCAAACCTGTATCCCCAGTCAAGATCTCTAAATGCCAGAGCTGTTCTTTCCTACCATTTATTAGGCATGTCGACCTATGCAATGCTGTATGTCTAAAACCAAACACAAGATCGCAACCCCACAAAGTTGGTATTTTCTACTTTTGTTGATGGTACCAATGTAGGCACACAAGTCAAAATTCTAAATGCCACTGATGACCTGTTTTTCCACCATCATTCACCAGGGAATTTTGATAATCTTTTAACATGATTCTAATTCATCCTTTCATTTCCAAAACCAGTGTCTAAATTTGTACTTGCATCAATTTACATCTAGGTTATTCAGTAACTGGTCCTTATACTTTCAGCAACTTTGTCTAATCTTCTACATCATGAAAGAGTCCCCACTACATATTTCCTCAGCTTACAGGAAGAAGTCTAAATTCTTTGACATGACAGACAAGGTCCACTACCTGGTTCTTTACTGCCAGAAAACAGCGCACATTCTCCATCTACAAAATCTCTGCCAGGTTTGGTCACACCAAACCTGGAATGCAGACCCCACAAAATGCTGGTTTCTCAGGCTGCTAGGTATTTGCACACTCTTCCCACAGCCTGGTATATCTTCCCATCTTATCTACCTGGAAATTACCCTGCAGTCTTTTTTAACATTTAGTTAATGCCCTTTCCTCTGTTAATCTTCCCACATTTATATCATATCTCTCTCTTCTCCTCCCTTCTCCTATTCCCCCAATAAAGGAAGAATTAGACATTTCTCCCACTATGGCACCTAGCAAATTATGACTGTTTAACATGTCTATTTTCCTGGCTAAATTATATATTCCTTGTTAACGGTGCACTTCCTTGTGTCTGGATCCCTATACCCTAACATACATTTCAAACACAAATATTTCTTGAATAAGTAAATGCTTACAGAAGTGTTGTGATGTGTCAAACTTGATCTTTATGGAATGGAATCTTGGAATATGTTCCAAAGTAACTTAAGCCATTCAAAAGTTTTGAGCTCTGGCATTGGGGGAGAGAAAGAGAATATGTAAAAGAGGGTCTCACTACAGGGAACCCAGTTTATCAAGGAACCCATGTCATAAGAGGACAGGATAAAAATTTTTATACAAACCAAAATATTACTTATAATTACCAAAACTTTTTAAAACTGGAAACAACAAATATGGCTTAGAATGACTAAATGAGGGTTTAATACATTTTTAAGCGGTATTTTGAAGAATATGTAATAACCAAGGAAAATGTTGTTCATTTGAAACAACTAGGAAAAAAGAACTCCATCATGACCCCAATTTATGAAAGTCATTTATGGAAACATATTGGTTTAAAAACATTGAGGAAGAAACCCTGAATAAACAGCATTAAATCATTAACAATGCTTATCTTTGGGTAATTTTCTACAACTAATGTCATTCGACAAATATTTATTGAGCATCTACCTGTCTGCTATTGTGCATTGAAAAGTTAGAAACATGTTGTTATCCTCCTGAAGCTAAACATATCACAATCAACCAGAAAAAGCAAAACAGGTCCAGAAAGAAGTGACTGCCCACTCTATACTTATATTCCATGTAAGGTAAAAATGATTCCCAGAACTTTTCTGGTATCTAGGATGGGAACAATTTCCATACAAATATTTGTATGAAGACCACCCCCAAATGTCACGTATTGTGATTATAAATTGTACTGCCATACAATAATTGTCTAAATCACTGTGGACAGGATGTAATACAGACACTAAATCTCCAGCCTTCCTTTTCTTGTTAGCAAATATCAGAATTAAAAGTAATTAAAAGTAAAATTCATTCAGTTGAAATGTGATCCTTTATTCATCTTCAACCAGATTTTTTTTCTCTTTCTTCCCCTCCACTATTTCTTTCTCTTGCCCTCAATGCTTTATCTCATCTATCTAAAAACAGCTTTATATTCCTCTCCTTTCAACTAGGGCTCAGCCCGTTAAGACTGAGCTCTCCCCTCTTGGAGATTCTCAGGGAAGACAGAAGCCTCAGAGGATAGCTGTGGTCTTCAAGAACATAACAGTATTAATAAAGAATTTCAAAGCTGTAGTCTTTTTAAAACTTCTGCTTTATAAGGCATCTCAGGTGTAAAACAAACAAACAAATAAAAAACAAATGAACAACAACAAAAAAAACCAAAATCAAAAGAAAGTAGAAACAGTATCTGATAAGAACAGTGACTAATTTACCTTCCATCTTCTTCTCTGTAATTATGTTACTAGCTTATATCACTGATTGGAAATACTTTTAAAACTTCCTAGGTTTTTTTACCTCATCACAAACTCAGTGATAAGTAGTAGCAAAATTACTCTAACTGCTCTGAGCTTCAAAACTTGAGCACTGCAGCTCAATGGTACATTTTCAGGCATATTAAAGGAGTAGACATTAACTGACAAAATTCTGTACAACTTAGAGCACTGACAATGGATATACTAGGAGAGTTTTCCAGAAATGTTTTTTCCTAGAGAACTCATATAACTGAAATTTGTCATAAAAGTACATATGCAAGACATCACAACAAATTATTAAATCCTAACTTAGTTGTGGTTATGGCAAAAGCATAGGCCCACAGAACTAGGTGATATAATTACTGATATTCATTCATCAAATTTTTAGCCACCACTCACTTCATTCCTAATTCTAGGTGCTGTTAGACATAAGAGCAGTGAACAAAACAGATAAAACTTCTGTCCTCATGCAGTACGTTAGTGGTCTCAGACAGGTAATAAACAAGAAAAAATAAGTAAAACATTATGAGAAATGGGATAAAGGAAAACAAAGTGGGAAAAAAGATGGAGAGGATATAAAAGCAAGTGGGGAAGACAGCAGTGTGGCTGTCTGAGGAAAGACAATCTGACCAAAAGGAATAGCAAGAAAGAAAACTCAAAGGTGGGAATATGCTTATGATGTTTAAGAGAGAGCAAGCAGGTTAGTGTGGCTCAATGAGAATGAAGGAATGGGGGAGGAGTAGAAGAGGGTGGAGAGAAAGGATGCTGGAGCTTCATGGAGGAGCATTTCAGCAAGGCTTTCCTGGACAGCTAGGACAGCAACAGGTCTCAATGAGGGTAGGTGGTCATTCTAGGTAATTAGAACACAGGAAAACAAAAGACAAGGAAGCAAGAGTTGAAGATGCTTAGGAATCAGAGGTCGCCTAGTGTATGAGTGTATATATAAAGGTGAGGGAGCATGAAGGTGAGGAAACGGGGACATGGGAGAGGTGAAGGTGAGGTATGATGAACCTTCATCAGTCATTGATCCTCTGTTTAGAAACTGTGGAAGAGCAACATAGGTTACCAGGGTGAAAGGCGAGTATTAGCGGGCCCTTTAATATACACTTTTGTTTCCCTGGTAAGATTAAAATCCTGCTCCAGAGAGCTGCTTTAAGTTGTTTTATTTTTAAAGAAGTAGGGAAAGGTCTTAGAATTTTTGTGGAAAAAACATATATACGTAGTGAATCATAAGACAAAGATGGCTAAAAAGTAAGACTGAAGAGGCAAACGGGCATTTCAGTTTTTTTAAAGTGCATTCCACAAAATGAATGATCCATGGATAAACAGCTGTGTTAATGATCTCTAATTCTACATGTGGAAATAAAGGAGAATTCTGTTATCATTATCCACTTTGAATTTGAAGGTAAACAAGGGAGAATCTGGGACCTCCCTCACAATTCAACACCCCATATCTAGAACAGTGCCCAGCACAGATAATTCAAATGCCTACTTAAGGAATAGAAAGCCAACAACATATCCCGCAGAAGTCTACTGGTTAATCACCCATATGACCTACATGGCCCTTTGAGTTGTATGCAGGAGGGATTGGTATAATGGGATATACAGAATGATTTAATCCAATAAACAAAGCTGTTGCCCTTAATGTACTCATGAGTTGCATTAATGCCCTTTATGAACAGGGAACAAAAAGCATGAGGCGATTTGAACCAATCTCCTTCCTCTTGGTCCTTTAAGAACTTTATGGATTTAGGGAATTGGGTTTTCCTCTCTATTTTCTTCAATCCCAAATTAGGACTAACCCTCCTTAATGTGTCTCAAATAACGCAGAAGAGCACAATGAAAAATACAACAGCCCTTATACACACTTAGTCATGAGATGTTCTAAATCCCAGAAAGTAGGGGGTCAAATCATACCCCCTATTTTGGATGATGAAGCCTTCCCAGAAAAGCATCTTTCTGCATAGGGTAATGTTCATGCTTACGTCATTTTGACCCAGTACTAGACTGTGTCCTGTTAAAATTGAGAGGCAGGGTTTCATACTTTTAAAATTAAGCTCATTCATTTTAAAATGTTTTTAATGCAACTATTGTTATTTCAATATTCTCTCCTGTCTTCTATGAAGCATTTTCCCATCCTACTCACTAGGACATATTCAAGTGCAGCTCCATAAGCAGATTCGACTCCCTTCAATACCGCGAGTGCTAAAACACCTTATACCACAAAAGTGGACAGCAGTGGTCTACTAAGGTGTGGGTAGTTCTGCTTCTAGGTAGCAAGTTGAGCAAGAGAAGAATATTGGATACTCTGAACCAAGTCAGTGCCACCCGGGACGCTTCATGTCCAAGATGCAACAGTGAAAGCATCCTTTACTGTCACTTAAGAGACTTTCAACCTCACAGTGCTTATTTATTCCAGGAATGGCTCTAAACCCTCTAAATTTAACTGCAGTTAAGGTCAGGCCTCCAGTCACCACCTAAGACCTCACCCCTGTGTAGTTTTCCCCAGGCAGGACTGGCTGCTGGGAGGGCTGACCAGGAGGGCTGGGACCAAGTGTACAGGTACTAGGGCACCTCGGAGCAGGTGAGTGGGCTCATGGCCCCAGTAGGTCAAAGGTCTGGGCATGCCAGGGAGGCTGGCAACATTGGGCATGCTCTGAGCATCAGGCCAGGACAAGGGCAGGGGAGTTAGGGGAGGAGCAAAACAGGAGCCTGATGAGGGCAACTGAGGACTCAGAGGAGGGATCTGGACCTCCGATGGAGCCCACAGGGTGAGCTTCTTCTGCCCTTTGGTTCTTGGATTCTGTGTGTTGACACTTCCAGGATCCTGAGCTCAGGACTAGGGCAGGAATTTCTCCAGGAACAGGCTGTCTCCACACATCAGGGACTTCCTGCCTCCAGGCTGGCCTAGGGCACCACTGCACCTTTCCCTGCTCTGCCACCAACAGAGTGGGTAAGAAGACAGGCTTGGGGGACCCAATGGAGTCCTGGCTCTGTCCCTTGCAGATGCTTCTCCTCTCTGAGCCTTGGTTTTCATGTTATTACATGGCAATAAGAACCTTATCACGTAGGGGTTCTGTAAGGATTAGAGGAGAAAGTGCTTAACAATAGCTCTTACTACTCTAGCTGCTGTTACTCTACATCCTACAGGCATGTTAGGACAGAGGAAGCAGCTGCTATTTGGCCTGGCAACTCAAGCCCCGTGCCCACATGTGGAAGCTCCTTCAAGGACATGGTGAAAGGAGGGTGGGGAACACTCAATGTTTAACACTCCTTTCCCAGAGGAGTGACACTTGGCTTTGCTTAAGTTTGGATGAGTGGTATGAAATATTCTCACTGAATGGCATTTGTATCTGTCAGTGAACAGGCTCTGGAGGTTTCAGGCTCAGGTTTGGGGGCTGTGGGGTTGCTCAGGTGGACAGAACAGCACACACACCCTCAGCCAGGCTCATCTGGGAGCAGCTAAGGGTGAGGAGAGGAGCCAACAGCCAACGCTGGACTGTGTGGCCACTGTCCACCCCAAGGGCAGTGTTTCCCACTGGGCAGTGCCATGGTGCTGGTGTGCCTATGGTGTTAGGGGCTCACTGGCTCTCTGTGATGCTTTGTGAATCATGGACCTTGGTTAAGAAGCCTTGGAAAGCCCTGGCTGGTGTGGCTCAGTGAACTGAGTGTTGGCCTGCAAACCAGGAGCTGACCAGCTCAATTCCCAGTCCAGGCAAATACTTGTATTGTGTGTCGTATCCCCAGTTGGGGGTGGGGGTGGTGTGAGAAACAACCAGACATTGGAAACACTGTCAAACAAATCTTCTGTCCCTGGGAGCACCATAGTGAGCAAGGATGTAGTAAAGGCTCTGAGAAGGCTTGCAGGAAAAGAACCTGTTAAGACCTGTGTCTCTTAAATGTGGGTTTGCCTTGGTGAGTGGAGGGTGTCCCAGTGTCTGCCGCAAAATATTTGTGCTAAGTGGCTCTGTGGTCAGGGGCAGCTCTCAGCACCCTGCTGCACCTTCCCCATTCCCAGGCTGTGATGCAAACACAGCAAATATTTGCTGGCTCACTGCTCCACAGAGAAAATAACACTTGTGAGAAACTTTGGGAGGAACTTGGGCAGGCACCGAGAGAACAGCATCAGCAAACTAATAAAACTGAGGGCACTTTCACTCTGCCTGGAACCCTCTCAACCATTTTAGATAAGAATTCTAAATTGTTCCAATGATTTACTCATTATCCTTACTGAGAATCTCATCCCCATCAGACAAATCCTTGTCGTGTAGCTTCCGTGCCATGGTTTCCCAGCAAGTGTCACTGACAGGTCTACATATATCCCTTAGCCCAGGTGGCCGCCTTCTCCAGAATAAGCCCTCCTGGTAAACAGACAGGGAAACAGGAATTCTGCACTTCCTTGCTTTCTCCCACTACAGAACACACTGGGCGGTTTCCCAGTCCCAGGGCTGCACTGGGACTCTGTGCTATTGTCCCATGTGTGATTGGTACCATGCTTCATACCAAGTACTAAACCACCAACACTTATCTATGGTCATTCTGTCCATTATTAAATCTTCTGTGACCAGAATTTCTTTTACTCACTCAGGCATTGAAGTCTCACTGACTTACTGAATGGGATTCAGTAGTGACTCTTCTGCAGAAGGAGAGGAGGAACCTGTGCATTATCACATGGAGTCAGGCAGCCAGGAATCTGTGCTGGGTGTGGAAGAAGTGGGTAGCTGTGGAGCTGGGCTGAGCTGGAGGGAGCCTGGCAGCACACAGCTGACCCTCCGTGGGCTCAGCAGCAGCTGAGGCAGGACAAGTGAATGTAGAACTGGCCTCCCAATATGTCTTGTGAAATAAAGTCTTGAGGAGACAATCTTGGGCAAATATTGCTCTCTGAAATTCTTCTTTACCCTGTCTCTCCAGCATCCCCTGCTAGTTATGCAACAGTTGGCAGTTCTTTAATGAAGAAAAAAATAAAAACCTAATGTGAATTTTCTACTAGCTTGAAATGATGGAGAACCCATTAAACCAAGGCAAGGGCACAAATCTGTGCATGAGTTGAAGTGCTTGGGGGTAGGCACAGGGATCCCATATTCTGACAGCCTCAAAGACCTGAAGAGAAGAGCTGGAAGTGGGTGACCCTCTACAGCAGGAGGTCAAGTGCATTTTAAATAACTGGGAGCAGGTGAGCCAGGGGACAGAGCACCAGAATAAGCTGTTACTTGACTTGTAACATACAGCCCTTGAGGACAACGTGTTTTCCTGTTCTCAGGGACTGGCTAGATTGGGAGTAGAAGTGGGAAAAGCCCCTCTTCATGTAAAGGGGGGACACCCCAACCCTAGAAATGGGGATGGGATTTAAGTTGCACCTGTAGGTCCAGAGACTTTGCCCTTTGCTAAACGTGGCAGCCGGAAGCGGGGCAAAGGCAGATGTGGCTGACACTGGCCCTCATTAGTTGGAGAACAGGACACTTGCCGCTGACTTTGGTGACGCATGGGATTCTGGGAGAGAACTCTTGAGCCTGGGCTGGGGAGCGGAATGTCAGTTGGCTCTGTCCCCTCCCCCGCTGGGGGGCGGGTGTCAACTGTAGCCAGAAGGTTCTCAGCAGTTACCAGTGCAGGTCTGTGAGTGGAGGCCTGGGGGACACAGGCTCCAAAGATGCCTGAAGCTGGACAGTGACCAGAGACCAGCTAAGCCACCAACCTGGTAACACTTTTGGGTGGGAGGAGAGGTTCCTGGTGTCACCTTGACCTGAGCTGGCAGAGGGTGACAGGGTGGTTGTCCTTAGGTGTCTTAGAGGGAACAGGCTTTGAGGCAGAAACTTGCTGTTATTTCCAAAGACCTAGCTGATAAGAGTCAGCACTGCGAACAGGTTCTATTCTTGTTATTTTCAGTCCTTGAACCTAGGTAGTGGCTTTCATGACAAATATTTATAGAGCTATTTTTGATGTTATACTCTGACTTTTTATTTTCCCTTACTTTTTTTAGCCACCGAATTCTGCCTCCAGGGATTTGCCAGTGGGCCGCAGTGGTGGGACCCACCCCACCCCCGTACAGGTTGGTATGAGTAACATCCACCCTTGTTTGACCACCCTGCTGCTCAAGGAAGTACCGGCTACCCCAGAGTTTTGAGCTTCAGCCCTGCTTTTCTTGCCCATAGTCCTGTTGTTTGTATATACACACTTAACTCTTTGAATTTTAATTCCTTACTTCATGGCTAGAGTTGGTTATGAATTTCTCATGCATATTAATAGGAGTAAAATAATTTATTTCATAGGTAATTTTCAGATGTTATTAATTGCAGGTATCGGAAGATGAGAGTTCACTCACAGGCAGTGTCAGAATTCGCCTTCATCACCTGACTCTTCTCCAGTGGAGTCTGAGGCCACCACCCTCAGTGTTGACATGGGGCCTTCTCCCTCCCCCATGTAGATGAACACTGATTCCTCTCCAATGTTTTTTGTTTCCTCCCTACTTCTGGGGCACAGGATACTACATGGCCAAATCCTTTTCCAGAACGGAATTGGCCACCTGCTCCTGGAACCACCCTCCTCCAGGGATCTCTCATGTCCCACACTTGAGACGAAGTTCTTTCCTTCTTGACCTCCTGTTGTTTTTTTGTGACAAATCACAATGAGAACCCAAAGGATAATGAAAGACAAGGCTACTACAATCACAGGTGTGGCCAAAGTGAGTTTGCTCTTAAACCCGTAGGCTGGCACTTCTGGGGTGAGCTCACGTGACTCCTGCTCATCCTCTTCACCCTGGGCTTCTGTTGTCCCCTTTTTCAATCCTTCTGTATCCCAGTCCACCTTGGAAACCTTTACTGCCTCTAGCTCACTGGGAAGCTCCCTTAGGATGTTGGTTAAGGCTGCGATGCTGTCTCCACTTTCACCTGAGGATGCCCTCTCTGGCTCAATAGTCAGCTCAGGGCAGTTGTTCTCTTCCCGGCCTTGTAGTATTTTCACAAAGGAGCCTTCAGTCCTTCCTCAATGGAGCTCCTCATCACAATGTGTGTTTCTCGAACAATCACTGTCACAATTTATTTTGATTTTCTTGCTCACAGCCTCGATATTCTTCTTAAATTGGCAGAGGCAGCACACTAAATGGCTGGGGAGAATCAGTTTTCCCAATTTTAGGGTCATCATGAGAATGCTCTCAAGTGTTGTCAGTGACACTCGTGTTGTTCCCATGTCTAAAAATTGTAACGTGGGCAACTCAAAAAGATACGAATCCTCAACAGTTGTCAGAGGATTATGACTGAGAATTAAGTGGTTCAAAGACTTCATCCCATGCAAGGTCTGATATGTTCCAACTCTCACTTCTGTCAGTAAATTGTTCTTAAGATTTAAATGTTGCAATAGAGGTAGAGATTCAAATGTATTCCTTCCGATATGTTTTATTTTATTGGAAGATACATCTAAGTACCGGAGGGAGAGAAGGCCTTCAAATGGATCCTTATGTAATTCTTTCAAATTATTTTCACTGAGGATTAGTTTCTGTAGAAAATAATATGACTTCCATGTATTTTTGTCAAGGTGAGAAATGAGTTTCCTTGTAAATTTACGATGGTGAAGGTGTGGTTGTAGATGTTGGGGTACAGCACGGGCACACTGCGGAGCTTGTGCTCTGGGCTGAGACCAGCGCAGGACAGTGTACTACCATGGCAGGTGCAGAGCTCGCATATGTCCATGGGCAATTTCTGTTCAGTTATTGGAGGACCTGCCTCAGATATCTCTGGTTGCTGTGTTCTGAACAATTTCAGGTGTGAACCTGGAACTGTAATATCTTCCGGGGTGGGCTTCTGAACCTGAACAACAACTGTCACGTCAGGCTGTTTTGATGGAGCTGGAGACAGCTGCTGGGCTGCAGAATGTTCAGTTTCCACACTAGGTTCTTGTGTTACAGTTAGCTCCAGGTTCAAATGTGGCAAGGTGACATCAGACAAGGTTGGCTGCTGAGATCGAGTAGGCTCTGGATATGAAAATGATACCTCAGAGTGCTCTGGAGAAGGAGGAGCTGTAGGTGGTGTCACAGCTGTGGCCTGTTCTTCCATACTTGCTTTAGGTGTTATGGTGAGCTCCAGGTCCAAAGGTGGAACTGAAGAATGAGAGATGGTTTCTTTCTGAGCAGGAAGAGGCTCTGGATGTGGAAATGTCACCTCGGGGTGCATTGGCAAAGCTGTAGGTAGTGTCATAGTTCTTCCACAGTTGCTGTAGGTGTTACGGTAAGCTCCAGGTCCACAGGTGTAACTGAGGTATCAGAGATGGTTTTTTCCTGAGTGTGAAGAGTCTCTGGATGTGGAAATGTCACCAGAGGGTGATTTGGAGGAGCTGTAGGTGGCATCGCAGCAGTAAGATTTTCTTTGACAATAGCTTCAGGTGTTATGGTGAGCCCCAGGTCCAAACGTGGAACTGAGGTGTCAGAGATGGTTTGTTTCTCAGCATGAAGAGTCTCTGGATTTGGAAATGTCACGGGAAGGTGATATGGAGAAGCTGTAGGTGGCATCGCAGCAATAAGATGTCCTTCCACAATAGCTTTAGGTGTTCGGGTGAGCCCCAGGTCCAAAGGTGGTTTGGTGATATGAGAGGTTTTTGGCAGAGCCTGGAGAGGCTCTGAATGTGGATCTGTCATCTCGCTTAGCTCTGGAGGAGGAGCTGTAGGTGGCATCACAGCCGTAGCATGTCCTTCCAAAGTTTGCTTAGGTATTAAGGTGAACTCTGTATCCAAATGAGGTACTGTGATATCAATGAAGGTTTGTTTCTGAGCATTAATAGGCTCTAGATGCAGAAATGTTACCTTGGGGTGCTTTAGAGGAGCTGTAGGTGGCATCACAGCTGTGGCATGGTCTTCCCCAGTCAGGTCAGGTGTTAAGGTGTGCTCCAGGTTCAAAGTTGGAAGTGTGATATCATAGGTTTGTTGTGGAGCCTGAAGAGGCTCTGGATGTACACCTGTCACCTCAGGGTCCGCTGGAAGATTGCTAAGTGGCTGTAGTGCTGTAGCATCAGCCTCTGCAATAGGCTGACCCAGGGTCTCCTCCTGGAATGGAGATAAATCTATCTCCTCAGGGTCCTCTGCTGGGGTACCTGGTTGGGAGGGAGGGTTGACCATCTCATTCAACCCTTTCGCCGGGATGTCCTCCTGAGTTGCCGATGATTCCATTTGGCCAGGGAATTCTGTAGTGGGAACTGAGGCTTCTGAAACATAAAAAGAAGACTCAGAGTCATCATAGATATTTGGGGGGGTTACCTGCTGATCCCACAGCCAGGGCTCAGTGGGCCTGGTGGGAACGGAGGTCAGCAGGATTGGGTCCAGGATTACACGCCGAACTGGAGCGGCCTGGACCAGCAGCCACAACAGCTGCCACTCGAAAAGGAGCCAGAGGCTCCAGAGGCGCAGCTCAGACATAAGGTCACGTCTGAGATACAATAAGCCACAGAGGCTAGTGGGGCACTGTAAGCAACCCAGATGAGTGGGATGCAGGCCCCACATGCTGAGCAAGACCCGACACTGGCTACCCTGTCATTATTGGCAGATATGCCACAATGGGCAACTGGGTTATGCATGTGCCTAGTAACAACAAATCACCCCTTTCCTGCTGCAGGTCACAACCTTGATTTAGGCAAACTTTATTCATCCTGGGTTGAGGGTGACTGCAGAAGAGTGAGACTTCTTCCCAGAATCACCAGGGACCAAGGGTCCTCTTCCCCTTCAGAGGGGGCAACTAGTTCCTGCCAGGCCTCCCTTTCCCCCTCAGAGGCAGTAATTGGGTAATGCACCTGGGGGACTCTGGACTCTAGCCTCCCAGGAATGGTGGGGTGGGAGCTAGGTGTGACAGCAGGTGGGGAGTTGGGGGGTGCTGCAGAGCTTCCCAAGGAAGACACAGGGCCTGGCATTCCTGGAAAGTCAGAAGCACCTGTTGAGTTTCAACCATCTAAACCCTCCTTCAAAGCTGAAATCTCACAGCCCTGTTGTTTGTACATACATACTAAATTCTCTACATTTTAGTTCCTTACCTCATGGCTAGAGTTGCTTATGAATTAATAGGAAAATAATTTACCTCTTCAGCAATGCTGAGACAACATTTGCAAATACAGTTCGCAGAATGTTGAGGATGGGGGTTCACTCCATGGTGGTGTTAGGTCTCACTTTCCTCACCTGTCTCTTCAGCAGGCTAGGCTGAGGTGGCAGCCTTGGCTGTTGGTGTGGAGTCTTCACCCTTCTTCATCTTGTTACAAATCTCAACCTCATCCAATGTGTCCTTGTGGTGAAGCTTCTGTTCCATGTTTCTGTTGTGCATGGCACTGAAAGGGCAACATACCTCTCTGGCACAAGACCCGAGTTCTGGAAATCCCAGTATCACTTTAACAAACCTCATTGAATTGCTGCCTCCTCAGTAACTGCTGATGATAGTAAACATCCTTCAAAGATGTCTTGGTCTGCTGACAGAGGCCTGTGTCCTTCAAAGATATCTAGTCTGCCCATGAGAACCTGGTAACTCCCCTATTGTAGGAAGCCTCTCTGTTCTCAGAGCCAACTCCCCCAAAGCCAGCAACAGAGAGTCTCTTCATCTCCCTCTCCCCTTATCCCCCTTTTAAATTCTTTAGCTGCTGAAACCTCCCTGTCTTCCTGGTCTCAGCCCACTTGTGCAGCTGGCCAAATAAATCTTTTAAACTCATGGTCTGTTCCCTTGTGTTCCTCCTCTTACTCTCACCAGACCTAACATTTTGCTTAAATAAAGGAGTCCTTTCTTGTACATCGAACTCTGTCTTTGGAGTTTTGCCTGGTCGAAAGTATTAGGCCTACCCCCTCCCCCAACCCCCTTGCACTGGGTGGGTTCAGTAACACTATCACAATCAGCAAAAATGCTGCTTGCAACCCTGTTCCCAGATATCAGCAGTAAAACTGTGACTAGAGCAATAAAATGGTATGATCAAATGCACAAAGAAGATACCATGGATACCCCCCAAGAGCATAGTGAAGAACTGCACATCACCAGAAATGCCTTAGTTCCCCTCTTCCCGTGGTTCCCCTATATGAAGTAGCCAGGACACCTGAGGGGCTGAGATGGGCTTTGAGACAAGAGTCCCCCATCTTCCAGGTTGCTAGCATCTGAATGAAACCACTTTCCTTTACATCAGCACCTGTCTCTTGAGTCCTGGCTTTCAAAGTGGCAGGCAGCCTAATGCACATTTGGTTATACTCTCCTAAGGGACCAAGCTGAACAGGGCAGAGGACTGGACAACGAACAGACTGAGACATCTTTTCCACCTCCTCCTTAAGCGAGGCAGGCCATGAGAAGTCATGGTCTCAGGATCCAGCCTGCTCCAAACTTGACTTGCGGAAAGGTGTCAAGGATGTTTTCCCATGCATTTTTCAGCCTCCAAACTTTCAGGTGAAAAAAAAGAAATGGCTTTATTGTGGAGAATTAACCTTCCTCAATATCTGCATTTGTAGAATTTATCTCACACTTGCAGGGCCTGATTTCTTTTCATGAGTAGGAAGGTCTAATGAGGAATTCCATTTGCTGACAGTGGTCAAGACAGTTTCCTAAGCAAACTCCAGCTTTACAAAATGAAGGTCTGAGGTAGAATTTTACCTGATGGAACATGGAGCACATAAAACCCTGCTTCTGCAGGAAGCACCAGTCTAGGTGGTCTTCAAGATGATAGATGTAAGATGGGGATCCAGCAGACAGGTAAAAAGAGGATCAGGAACAGAGCTTCCAGGGTCCCAGAGTGAGTGGAGTTATTCTGAAACCTAAGAATAGCGGAAAATGCTTACAACTTATGGATGAGTTAAGTAGGAAGGGGTTACCAGATGGAAAAACTGTGGTGTGCTCTTTTGGTCATTTTAGAAATAAAGGCAGTAGGACAGGACAGGTAGTACATCCTGTGCTCTTTCCCCACGTGTATTAGTTTCCTAGAGTTGCCCTCACAATGGACCAAAACCTGGGTGACGTATAACAAACAACATGTATTCTCTTACACTTCTGGAGGCTACAAGTCTGAAACTAATGTTTCAGCAGGACCATTTGCTCATCAACAGCTCAGGGGGAGCACCCCTCTTCTATTTTAGGTTTTGTGGTTGGCCAGAAATCTGTGGCACATCACTTCAGATACAAGGTCATCTTCTCCCTGTGTGTCTTCATATCATCCTATTTTAGAAGGACACCTGTCATATCATCAGGGCCCACCCTAATGGCCTCACTTGAACTTGATTGCCTGTGTACAAGACTCTATTTCCAAATAAGGTCACATTCTGAGGTACTAGGGTTAGGGATTTCAATGCAACACCTTATGGGAAGAACACAAGTCAACCCTAACACCATTGCAGGCCTTGCACTGGCCCTTACACCACTGTAAAGGCTTTTGCTTTAGTGTGGGGCCCGGAGCTCTTTCTCCACTTACTTTCCACTGTGAGGAAACACTGCTGAGAAGCAGTGGGCAGCTATTTCCTGACCTCAATGCATGGACAGTGGGTAAGTGCCGGGCTCTGCTTTACTGCTGTTGAGTCCTAGCAAGTGCCACATTGTCTCTGAACAGGGCATCTCTGCGCACCCAAACTTTAGCACTCTCCTTTCAGTGTAGGGAAGTAGCTGCACGATTTAACAAAGACACCATTAGTGACTTGGTGTTGGCCGGTGTGCTGGTGGTTTATAAACAAACTTGGCTGAGTTGGACAGAAGGGTTATTTGCCTTCAGATTCAGTCTGCTTCTCTAGTTAGTGCTTTATATGTGCATCAGCCACTAGCTCCTCAATATGGTTTTATTTTTTATTTTATTTCAGTTCAATGCATTCAATATTACAGAATCCAGTTGGCTGGCTACATTTTATTTAATGAGTACATTGAATTCTTTTTTATCCTGTGTCACGGTTTCTTAGAATAATTCTGCTGAAATTAGCTGTGTATGTTTGCTTCCTACTATGATAAAAAGAGTGTTTCAGGTAGAAATGAAAGGATGCTAGACAGGAATGTGAGACTATAAAATATGAAATGTGTTGATAAAGTAGGCTTTGAGTTAAAAATTGTCTTTAGAAACAAGAAATGTCATTACATCAGATAAATGTGTCAATTCAACATGATGATACAATTATCAATACATATGCACCCAACACCGGAACACCCCAGCATATCAAATGAATTTGACATATCTAAGAAAAGAAACAGCAATTCAATCACAGTGGGAGATGTCAACATCCCACACTCAAAAACTTAGAGAACATCCAGGCAGAAAGGTTAATAAAGAAGAAAGAACTTGAACAAACCTATGGACCAAACGCCCCACCTAAAAGACATGCACAGAAACTTTCAACCAACAGAAGAATACACATTCTTCTCCAGACACATGCAATGGTCTGCATGACAGATCTCATGTTAGCTCTCAAGACAAGCGTTAACAAATTTAAGAAGATAAAAATTATACCATTATGTTTTCTCACCACAATGGAATGAAACAAGAAATGAGTAAAAGAAAGAAAATGGCAAAATCACAAATGTGTGGCAACTAAATAATACACTCTTGAACACTCCCTAGGCCATAGAGGAAATCAAAAAGGAATTTATACCTCAAGGTTAATGAAAACAGGAGACGGCAGAGGAGTAAATGGAGCTACACCAATCTCCTCCCAGGACAAATCTGGAATCACACCTTAATTGGGGAGAAATCATCTGGAATAACCAAGAGAACACCAGCTGGAGAGAAGCCTTATAATCACAGACAGAACAGAAGAGGCCCCATCATCACAACATGATTGGTAGGCAGTGTGGAGTCTTAAGTAGGCTGGTCTGGCTCACACGGGTGGCAGCTGAAGGGATGGAGAAACATCTCAGCAGCTGGGGGTTCCACCTGAGAAGGGTGGGATCTTAACCCCCAGCTGGGCTTCCCAGCCTATAGCAACAAAGCTAAGAGTAAAACAGCACCCAGCTGGAAAAGCAAAACTTGACCAAGTTAAGCTGGCTTGCAAGAGAGAGTTAGAGACACAGTTCTGAAAGGGGAGCATGCACAAAAATATACTGGCACCTACTTACCCTAGGCTCCACTGGGGAGGGAGGGCAGAGTGGACTCGAGATGCTTGCGGAGAGTTTGGGGCAATAGCTTTTGGGGGAGAGGTGAGGGAGCAGCCCATGAGGTCCCAAGTGCTGACCCATCCATCATAGAGCAGGAAAACCACTCTTCTTCAAGTGGTGGCAGCTTGAGAGGAAGCCACAGCCCTGCCCACCAGAATTAATCTGCATGTTTATGGGTGTGTAATATATAGATTTTATTAGAAATTTATGTTTTTTTTTAATATATATTTTATTTATTATTTTCAGAGAGATGGGGAGGGAGAGAGGCAGAGAGGGAGAGAGACATCAATGTGTGGTTGCCTTTCACCTGCCTCCAGCTATTGACCTGGCTGGAGACCTGGCTTGCAACCTGGTTATGTGCCCTGACTGGAGAATCGAACCAGTGACTTTTAGGTTCACAGGCCGGTGCCTTATCCATTGAGCCACCAGTCAGGGCAGATTTTATTAGCAATTTATGTTTTAAATATCAACCAACTAGGAGTTGGTGTGCTGAGAAGTTAGGCAATCTTTAGATTAGAAAAGATGCTGAATGTGAAGACCAATTTGGGATGGAAGTTACCAACTACTAAACTATAGGATTCATGTACATAGGCAATATATATGCTATTACTAGCATTTAAATTACATGAGATTCCTTTCAAATAGGTAGCGAAAACAGACATTTCTAACAAGGCCTCCAAACAGGGGATTCTAGGGGAAATGTATTAATGCTACAGTAAACTTCATTATTCAAATATGTGTCATTATTAAAATAATTCAGTGGTTAGTTTAGGACCACATAAAAAGTCAACCACAAAATAGCTAGAATACCATTCTACAAAATTTCTTAAGTCTTAGGGTGTTTTCTTTTTACCACAAATTAGTTGATATCATAATTTCTGCTCTGTGGGGACCAGCTGAGCACTGCAAGTGCCATTATTTCTGAAGGCTTCAAATTGTAAAGCACATGTAGAGAAAAAAACAGAGGGCAGTGAAAGAAGATCAGTGCATGGAAAAAAGAAATCAACCTACAAAGATGAAAAACTAAAAATGAATCAATTGTATTTATAGTAGCTCAAAATAAAGTTGAGTTGTATTAATGGATGGGGTGGGATCTGACTCAGAAAACAATTTCATTTTTTATATAGGTTTGGCACTGTCCCTAGGACAGGTTTCATGAAAGTGAGTTCTGAAATTCACCATTCCTATGACATATTTCACAAAAATAGATTTCCAGAGTAAAATAAGTTTTAAAGAAAATAAAGAAAAATGCAAGCAGGAGGGGAAGATGGCAACAGAGTAGAGAGCAATGCTGATGGTGTTCTCGAATACCAGAGCAGCTAGAGGAGAGGATAGGGAGCATAAGACGTCTTCAGGTCCTGAAGAACTGAAGTGGTCAGCATCTGGACACAGGGTAGCACAGCCCAGTGGCAGCAGAGACCTACAGGAGAGCAGCCCACAGGTCCAGAATACAACCAGACAGCCCAAATAAAGGACACACCAAGAAAAACAAGTGGAGAAAATCTGGGAGAATGCAACATTGAACTCCACAAATCTACTATCACAGAAGGGTGCTCAACTAAGGCAAGGAAGCAAAGCAGGTTAACCCAAGGAAAAAGCAAAAAAATAAAAAGAAAGCAACAGCAGATACACAAAATGGGGAAAAAAAGAATCAGTCCATCACCAAAAGCAAAGGAAGAATCCCCAGAAAGACCACAAAATGAAACAGGGGCACGTGAAACATCAGATAAGGAATTCAGAAGAATGATACTAGAGAAGCTCAGTGAGCTCACCCACATCAAAGAAAACTATAAACAACTCCAGGAGAACAACAAAGAACTCCAAGGAAATTACAAAGAACTTACTGAGTGCTACAACAGCACGAAAAAGAACATAGAAACTATCAATAAGTGCCAGGAGGAAATGAAGAATACAATATCTGAATTGAAGAATACAGTAGAAGGAATCAACAGTAGGCTAGAGGAAGCAGAGGACCGGATCAGCGAGTTGGAGGATAATGTAGACAAATACTCCAAGACAGTACAAGAGAATCAAAAAAGGCTGAACAAGAATGAAGAGGGGTTAAGAGAGCAGCAGGACAACATGAAATGTAACAACATCCGTATCATAGGATTACCAGGAGGAGAAGAGAAACAAGGAATGGAAAACCTGTTCAAAAAAGTCATGATAGAAAATTTCCCTAACATGATGAGTGAAAACATTAATCCAGTTCAGGAAGCACAGAGGGTCCCAATGAAGATCAACCCACACAGACAAACACCAAGGCACATTATTATTAAAATGGCTAATCTCAAAGACAAAGAGAGAATCCTAAAAGCATCAAGAGAGAAATGACAAATAACATACAAAAGGGCTCCAATAAGGCTATCAAATGATTATTTAACAGAAACAGAAGGGAATGGCAAAAAGTATTTCAAATAATGGTAAACAAAGGCCTGCAACCAAGACTACTCTACCCAGCAAAGCTCCCATTTGAGATAGGAGAAATAAGGAGCTGCCCAGACAAAAAAAAAAAAGACTAAAAGAATGTGTCTCTACCAAACCAGCATTGCAAGAAATGTTAAAGGGTCTGCTTTAAAAATAAGTAAATAAATAAAATGAAGAAACAGAGAAAGCCAAAGAGGAATACATACACAAAGGGAGAAAATGGCAATGAATATGTATCAATCAATAATAACCTTAAATGTAAATGGATTAAATGCACCAATCAAAAGACATAGCGTAGCCGAATGGATAAGACAACATGACCCACATATATGCTGTCTTCAAGAGACCCACCTCAGGACAAAAGATCGACACAGATTGAGAGTGAAGGAATGGAAAAATATATATCAAGCAAATGGACATGAAGAAAAAGCCAGAGTAGCAATGCTGATTTCAGACAAAACAGATTTTACAATGAAGGCCATAAAATGGGACAAAGATGGGCATTTCATAATACTTAAGGGAATAATCCATCAAGAAGAAATAACTCTGATAAACATATACACACCCAACATAGGAGCTCCGAAATATATAAGGAAAATCTTGGAAGACTTTAAGAAAGACATAGACAGCAACACACTAATAGTAGGGGATTTTAATACCCCACTATGAAAAATGGACAGATCTTCAAAACAAAAATTCCCAGAGATGTTGTGGCATTGAACAACACTCTAGAGGAAATGGACCTAACTGATGTATACTGAGTCTTTTACCCCAAAGAAGCAAAATACACAATAGGCCAATAACAACGAATGAAATTAAAGAAGTAATCCAAAATCTCCCAAAGCACAAAAGCCCTGGTCCAGATGGCTACACAGGTGAATTTTACCAAACATTTAAAGAAGAATTAACTCCTATCCTCCTCAAACTATACCAAAAATTTTAGGAAGAGGGAAAACTCCCAAACTCTTTCTATGAGGCCAATATTATTCTAATCCCAAAACCAGGACAAGATCCAACTAAGAAAGAAAGCTACAGGCCAATATCTCTGATGAACATAGATGCTATAATTCTCAACAAAATATTGGCCAATCGGATTCAGCAGTATATTACAAAGATCATACACCATGATCAAGTGAGCTTCATCCCAGGGATGCAAGGATGGTACAACATTAGTAAATCAATAAATGTAATACACCACATCAACAAATTGAAAGACAAAAACCATATGATCATATCAATAGATGCTGAAAAAGCACTTGATAAAGTACAGCAACCATTTATGATAAAAACCCTCAGCAAAATGGGAATAGAGGGAGCATACCTCCACATCATAAAGGCCATCTATGAGAAACATGAAGCTAACATCATACTTAATGGACAAAAACTGAAAGCTTTCCCCCTAAGATCTGGAACAAGACAAGGCTGTCCACTTTCTCCACTTCTATTCAACATTGTCTTGGAAGTTCTAGCTATAGCCATCAGAGAAGAAAAAGGAATCAAAGGTATCCAAATTGGAAAGGAGGAAGCCAAACTGTCATTATTTGCAGATGATATGAGAGTGTACATACAAAACCCGATAGGCTCCACCAAAAACTTACTCGACCTAAAAAGCAAATTTAGCAAAATATCTGGGTATAAAGTCAATATCCAGAAATCAAAAGCATTTTTGTATACCAATAATGAAACAACACAAATAGAAGCAAAAAAACAAATCCCATTTACCATAGCAACAAGAAAAATAAAGTACCTAGGAATCGACTTAACTAAGGAGGTAAAAGACCTGTACTCACAAAACTACACAACAATGAAGAAAGAAATCAAGGAAGATACAAATAAATGGAAACATATACCTTGTTCATGGATGGGAAGAATCAACATCATTAAAATTTCCATACTACCCAAAGCAATCTACATATTCAATGCAATCCCAATTAAAATACCAATGACAGACCCCACAGAAATAGAAAAAATACTTCAAAAATTTATATGGAGCAGAAAACGCCCACGAATAGCCACCACAATCTTGAGAAAGAAGAACAAGGTAGGAGGAATCACAATACCGGACTTCAAACAATACTACAAGGCTACTGTCATCAAAACAGCCTGGTACTGGCATAAAAATAGACATATAGATCAATGGAACAGAATAGAGAGCCCAGAAATTAACCCAGGACCCTATGGTCAACTAATATTTGAGAAAGGGGGAAGGAACATCAAATGGAGTAAAAACAGTCTCTTCAACAAATGGTGTTGGGAGAACTGGACAGCAACATGCAATAAGATAAAACTAGACCACCAACTTACACCATACACCAGAATAAACTCAAGACGGATAAAGGATTTAAACATAAGCAGTGCCACCATAAAGGTCCTGGGGAAAAATATAGGCAGTAAACTTTTGGATATCCTACGCTGAAATATGTTTACTGATACTTCACCAAGGGCAAAGGAAATCAAAGAATGAATCAACAAATGGGACTATATCAAAATGAAACGTTTCTGTTCAGCTCAAGAAAATATCAGCAAAATTCAAAGGGAACCAACATTATGGGAAAACATAATTGCCAATGATATCTCAGACAAGGTCTGATCTCCAAAATATATAAAGAACTAATGTGAATCAACACCAGGGAGACAGACAGCCCAATTAAAAAATGGGCAAAGGACCAGAACAGACAACTCACTGAGGAAGATATACAAAGGGCCCAGAGGCATATGAAAGAATGCTCAACATCACTAGTCATCAGAGAGATGCAAATGAAAACCACAATAAGATACCACCTCACACCTGTCAGAATGGCAATCATCAACAAATCAACAGACAACAAGTGTTGGCAAGGATGCGGGGCAAAAGGAACCCTCATACACTGTTGGTGGGAATGTAGGCTGGTGCAGCCACTGTGGAAAACAGTATGGAGTTTCCTTAAAAAACTGAAAATGGAACTGCTTTTTGATTCAGCGATTCCACTATTGGACTATACCCAAAGAATTCTGAAACACCAATTCATAAGAACTTATGTACACCTATGTTCATAGCAGCACTATTTACAATAGCCAAGTGCTGGAAACAGCCTAAGTGCCCATCAGTGGATGATTGGATCAAAAAACTTTGATAGATTTACACAATGGAATACTATACGGCACAAAGAAAGAAGGAACTCCTACCCTTTGCAACACAAGGATGGAGCTGGAGAGTATTATGCTTAGTGAAATAAGCCAGTCAGCGAAGGACAAATATATGATCTCACCCATTACAGGACAATAATGAACAAAACTAACAACAAGCAAAACAGAACCAAATATATGAATACAGTGAATAGGCCTTCAGTGGTCAGGGGGAAAGGGGTTGGGGGGAGGGGGAAGGCAGAGGCAGGGAAGGGGAGCAGCTTAGACAAGAACCTAGTATAAAGGAACCATGGACATGGACAACAGGTGGGATTTACTTTGGGGGGGATGGGTGGGTGGGGAGGATAACAGAGGGGAGCAAAAAGGGGATGGATGTAATACAACAACAATAAAATTAAAAAAAAAAGAAAACAAAACCAAAAAAAATTAATAAATAAATAATATCCCCTACTATTAGTGTGTTGCTGTCTATATCTTTCTTAAAGTCTTCCAAGATTTTCCTTATATATTTTGGAACTCCTATGTTGGGTGCCTATATGTTTACCAGATTTATTTCTTCTTGATGGATTTTTCCCTTAAGTATTATATAAGGTCTTTCTTTGTCCCTTTTTATGGCCTTCATTGTAAAATCTATTTTGTCTGGAATCAGTATTGCTACTCCAGCTTTTTTTTTCATGTCCATTTGCTTGATATATATTTTTCCATCCCTTCACTCTCAATCTGTGTTGATCTTTTGTCCTGTGGTGGATCTCCTGAAGACAGCATATATGTGGGTCATGTTGTCTTATCCATTCAGCTACCCTATGTCATTTGATTGGTGCATTTAATCCATTTACATTTAAGGTTATTATTGATTGATACATATTCATTGCCATTTTCTCCCTTTGTGTCTGTATTCCTCTTTGGCTTTCTCTGTTTCTTCATTTTATTTATTTACTTATTTTTAAAGTAGACCCTTTAACATTTCTTGCAATGCTGGTTTGGTAGAGACACATTCTTTTAGTCCTTTTTTGTCTGGGCAGCTCCTTATTTCTCCTTCTATCTTGAATGAGAGCCTTGCTGGGTAGAGTATTCTTGGTTGCAGACCTTTGTTTACCATTATTTGAAATACATTTTGCCATTCCCTTCTGGCTTGAATTGTTTCTGTTGAATAATCATTTGATAGCCTTATTGGAGCTCCCTTATATGTTATTTGTCATTTCTCTCTTGATGCTTTTAGGATTCTCTCTTTGTCTTTGAAATTAGCCATTTTAATAATAATGTGCCTTGGTGTTGGTCTGTTTGGGTTGATCTTCATTGGGACCCTCTGTGCTTCCTGAACTGGATTAATGTTTTCACTCATCATGTTAGGGAAATTTTCTATCATGACTTTTTTGAACAGGTTTTCCATTCCTTGTTTCTCTTCTCTGTCTGGTATCCCTATGATACGGATGTTGTTACGTTTCATGTTGTCCTGCAGCTCTCTTAAACCCTCTTCAAACTTGTTCAGCCTTTTTTCATTCTCTTGTACTGTCTTGGAGTATTTGTCTACATTATCCTCCAACTCGCTGATCTGGTCTTCTCCTTCCTCTAGCCTACTGTTGATTCCTTCTACTGTATTCTTCAATTCAGAAATTGTATTCTTCATTTCCTCCTGGCACTTATTGATAATTTCTATGTCCTTTTTCAGGCTGTTGTAGCTCTCAGTAAGTTCCTTGTAACTTCCCTGGAGTTGTTTATAGTTTTCTTTGAGCTGGCTAAGCTCATTGAGCTTCTCTATCATCATTCTTTTGAATTCCTCTTCTGATATTTTGTGTGCCTCTTTTTCATTTGGTGGTCTTTCTGGGGATTCTTCCTTTGCTTTTGGTGATGGACTGATTCTTTTTTTCCCCATTTTGGGTGTCTGTTGTTGCTTGCTTTTTGTTTTCTCCTTAGATTAATCTGCTTTGCTTCCTTGCTTAGTTGAGCACCCTTCTGTGTTAGATTTGTGGAGTTCAGTGTTGCAGTCTCCCAGATTTTCTCCATTTGTTGTTCTTGGTGTGTCCTTTATTTGGGCTGTCTGGTTGTATTCTGGATTGGTTGTGTATGTTGCTCCTTTCCTTCCAGTCAAGACACTCCTTCTATCCTTTCTCACAGAAATGAGGAGAGGGAGAATCAGAAAGCCTCATCTTGGTTAAGCCTTACATAAGAGTAAGCTTATGTATATAGTTGCCTCATCTGCCTCCCTGTTCACCCTTAATGATCCCTGATTGGTCCAGGTGGAGCCAGGACCTGTGGACTTAGAGCAGAAAAGAAAAAAAGAGAAAAAAAAAAAAAGGAAAAAATAACAAGAAAAAGAAAAAAAAATAATAATAATAAAGAAAGGGTTTAGGTGGCTGTTCACCTTTTATGATCTCTGATTGGTCCAGGTGGAGCCAGGACCTGTGGGCTTTTAGCAGAAAGAAGAGAAAGAAAGAAGAAGAAAAAAAAAAAAAAGGGAAGGAAGGAAGAAAAAAAGAATAAAGAAAGGCTTTAGATGGCTGGGGAGGGGAGGAATACTTAGATTGAGGACTGGGAATGCATTGTAGCCAGAGAGTGAGTAGACTTTAAATCAAGAATAGGGGGAGGGTCTTGGGTAGTTAGGTGGATTGAGATAGGGGAGGATTAACAATATGTGAGAAGTAACTTTTGAAAAGGATATGTTAGGGATTAATAGTTCATGTAGCTCTCAGTGTAACTCAGGTGCTTGAGATTAGCAGCCATCCATTTCCTGAGGCTGCCTCTTTTTCTTGGTCAGGTCTCTGCAGTGTACAGTCTAGTTGGTCTTGGAGTGGCAGGGCCTCTGATTGTTACAGTCAGGGCTGATTCTGAGTGTCAGCCCCCAGGTAGGCTGGGCCTCCAGTAGCCTAGCTGGGTTTTAGGGCTGCCGTTGTTCTGGGGCCCTCCCTTTTCTTCCTTTTGAAGTCCAGCAGGGTGTCCCCTCCAACTCCTGGTGGATGTTCCTGCCTGTGATGGGCAGCTGGCACCCCTGCAGGGTGGCCTGCAACCTTGCTGGCTCCTGTGATGACTGGTCCTGCCCCTGCAGCTCCCGGAGGAGGCAGCCCCCATCAACCAACACTGCCCGTGGTCTGCCAACACTGCCCAGCTCTCCAGGGCGAGGGCCAAGCCTCCAAGCAGACCAGCTCTCCAAGGAGTCCTTCCATCTGCTTCTATGATGCGCACCCTCCCAGCACATCTGCAGTGCAGCCTTTGTTGCTGGCAATGGGTGGGTCAGTTGCCCCAGCTACAAGTTCCCGGCTAGCAGTTTGGAGTTTCCTTGGGAACCTGGGGGCCTGTGTGGGTGCGCAGAGCTGGGCCTCCCCCCTTGCAGGGGCTTCAAGCTGCTGTTTCCCCAGTGGTCCAGCAGCACCATTTTCGGCCCTCTTGCCGCCCTGGCCGGTGCACTTCCCACTTCCCCGCTCCTCCTCCCTGCAGGACTCTTCTCCTCCGCCTCTAGCCCTGTGAGGAGCTTCCTCTCCCTGTTGCTGGAGCGAGTCTCTCACACAGTCCCTCCCCTGCAGGAGTTCAATTCCTCGTTTCCTCAGGTGTTTGCCCTTGCTGCCCACACTTCACTGTTCAGATTACTAGTTGCCAAGGAGCCTGGAGCTGCCTTCAGTTAAACATTCCCCTCTGGGTAGATCGGCCACCTGCCCAGAGACGACCTCGGCCCTCCAGCTGGTAGGTCTGGAACCCCCTCACCTACTCTCCTGCAGGTCTCAACTGCCTCTGGGCTGTGCTCCCCTGAGTCCAGATGCTGACCACTCCAATTCTTAGGGACCTGAAGACGTCTCGCGCTCCCTATCCTGCCCTCCAGCTGCTCTGGTACTCGAGAACACCATTTGCGCTGCTCTCTACTCTGTCGCCATCTTTGATTCCCATTTTCTGTTTTCTATTAGTGAGCACACATGTCACTTGGATGTTGTTTCTCACCTTGCTCCAGAGCTGACAATGTCCACTATCTAGTCAGTGGAAGTTCCATTGTCAGATCAACTTCCCCTGAGACTGAAAAAGTCATAGCCTTTTGATGAATTAAAGATAAAATATTTAACAGTTCAAAAATAGCAGAAAAGGAATGGAAGGTGATAGTAATGAAATGGTTTTCTTTTCTGTGCCACCTTCTTCCATTTGAGGTTGGGGATAATGATGTTTTGTAACCTAAGGTATTAAATACTCCAAATGGATTCTTACTTCTTCTTGCCTTGAGGCAATAGTTGCTTTATTTCAACCCTGTATGACTTTATTCTAGCTTTCCCTGGATTTCACTACATAAACAAAAATAGGAGTACGTAGCCAATTTGGCAGACATAACTTATTTGTTCCCAATATTACATCTTTCATCAATTGGATTGTTCCATCAATCAATGAAAAAGCTAATTAACATCTAGATGTCATGAGTTTATTTTATTTATAAATGTATCATGTACTCTGCCTAGCATGGTAACTGCTTGGTAGAAGTTTATGGAATGAATGAATGAAATTAATATAAAAAATTGGTAGCTTCTCCTAAAGCATCATTTTATTCTAAGTATGTAAGGTCCATATGATACTATTCCCACTCCCTACAGACCAAGGCAAGCAGCAGACATGAAGAGGAATGAATAAAACTAAGTAGTGGCCTAAAAAGCTCAGAAGGATAATCAGTCCTTCTGAAGCTTTCATAGAAGGCAATATTTGGGCTATGACTTGAAAGATGAGTAATTGTTCACCAAGATGAGGTCAGAAGAGCCTTCCATGCAGAGAAAACAGCATGTTCAAAAAGCATGGAGCTTGAAAGTATAATCAATTTTGAAGAATATCTGACAGATATTTGTATAGTTAAGCACACACTCTGTCTACAACCCAGAAAACCTTCTCCTAGATATTTGCCCCCAAGAAATATAAAAAATAGGCCCACAAAAAATTCTTGAATAAAATAAGAGTGTTTATGGTAGCTCTATTCATAATAGACAAAAACAAAACAACCTAATATCATCACATAAGAATAAGACTAATTTATTAAGCAATATTCATACAATGAAAACTACTCCCTGACACCAAAGAAACAATCCAATTAAAATCCAATTAAAAAATGGATTCTTGGCTGAGTGGCTAAGTTGGTTGCAGCATCATTCCAAGAGGTTGCAGATTCTATTCTCAGCCAGGGCACATCCCTAAATTGTGGGATCAATCCCTGGTAGGCATGTATAAGGGAGACAACTGATCCATGTTTCTCTTCCTCTCTCTTTCTCTCTCTCCCCCCACTTTCTAAAATCAAGAATAATATCCTCAGGTGAGTATTAAAAAAACAAGCATGGACAGAAGACCTGAACAGACATTTCTCAAAAAAGACATACAGGTGGCCAATAAACCTATGAAAAGATGATCAACATCACTAAATGTCAGAAAAATGCAAATTAAAACCACAATGAGATTTCACTTCACACCTATCAGAATGGCTATCATCAATAAATCAACAAAAAGGTATTGGCAAGGATGTGGAGAAAGGGGAACCCTCATGTACTATTGGTGAGACTGTAAATTGGTGCAGCATTATTTACAATAGCCAAGATATGGAAACAATGCAAGTGACCAACAACAGATGAGTGAATAAAGAAGATGTGGTACATATATACAATAGAATATTATTAAGCCATAAAAAATAAAGAAATCTTGCCATTTACCACAACATTGGTAGACATATAAGGTATAATCCTTAGTATAAAATAACAAATAAACAAACAAATAAAACAGAAACAGAATCACAGATACAGAGAACAAACTGAGGGTTGCCAGATGGGAAGGGTTTGAGAGGCTGGGAGGAAAGGATGAAGGATTTAAGAAGTACAAATTGATAGTTACAAAATAGTCATGAGGACATAAACTATAGCATAGGGAACATAGTCAATAATGTTGTAGTAACTATGTATGGTGCCAGGTGGTACCAGAATTATTGATGGATCACTTTATAAGGTATATACTTGTCTGGCTACTATGCTTTACACCTGAAGCTAATATAAAATAATATTGGCCTGATGGGTGTGGCTCAGTTGGCTGGGCATCAATCATCACACAAAGCAAATGCTTGCCAGCTTGGCTCCCAATCAGAGCACATGCCTGGGTTGTGGGTGTCCGGGATCAGCGTTTCTCTCCCTATATTTCTCCCTTCCCCACCCCTCTCTAAAAATAAATAAATAAAATGTTGAAAATATATATGCATGTATATAAAACAGTACTGAATATAAACTGTAAGTGAAAAAATGCAATGTCTCTGCAACATGGACATTGCTGTATACGTCTACAATATAGCAAATGATGCCCTGGCTGGCATGTCTCAGTGGACTGAGTATCAGCCTGTGAACCAAAAGTTTGTGGGTTCAATTTCCAGTCAGGGCACATGTCTGGATGTGGGCCAGGTGTGTAAGAGGCAATCAATCAACGTATCTCTTACACATCAATTTTTCTCTTCCTCTTTTTCTTCCTTCCTTCACCTTTCTCAAAAACTAAGTAACTAAATATTTTTAAAATATTTTTAAATACCCCCCAATAAAGTAGAATAAATTATGATTCACTCAATAACATATGTGAATCTCAACAGTGTTTGGTTAAGCTAAAGAAGCTGGGCATAAAAAGAGTAAATACTGTATGATTCCACTTATATAAAGTTCAAGTACAGGCAAAACTCATCAAAGGTGACAGCAATCAGAACAGTAATTGCTGTGAGAGGGTGAAATTGACTGGAAGAGGGTGCAAAGAGAACTTTCTGATGTGATAGAAATGTTTTAAACCTTGATTGGGGTGGTGTTACACAGGTAAGCACACAGGTACTTACATTTATCTGAACTTAATTGTAAACTTAAGATCAATGCATTTCACCATGTGTAAATTTTTTCTCAATAGAAACAATGAACTAAAAAGTGAATGAGGTAATATTGGAACAATAAGGACATGAGGGCTGAAATGGAGCAGTATAGATCACAAGTAGCATAGCAGTGGCGAAGCACAGTGTTTGAGCAAGGGAGCAATGGAGGGTGAACCTGGGAAGGTAAGCATTGGGAAAGTGGAGGAAAAATTTTCATATTTCTGATCACAGAAAATAAGAATCAACTTAAAAGACAAACCTTGGAAATTAAAGAGTAATCGAATAGCCAGAGACCTCCAGAAAATTTGGAAACTTAACTCTCTATTCACATATCTAAGGGGGATAAAAACCCCATGCCTTGCAGCCTGTCCTTTACATTTAAAAAACTGTAAAAGACTAGAGTGAAGGGGTCTCTCCCTCTTTCAAGAGGTGATGGGAGCAGCACATAGCCTATAAAATCTCCCAGAGTCAAAATTTCAGAGTTCCCCACCGGCAGTATAGACTTTCCCATTTCCCAACATACAAGGTAACATCTGGCTCTCATTGCATCACTTGTGAATTAGCAGGTGTGGGAAACAAGTGCAGTCATTGCTTTAAGTTATAATAACTCTTATCCCTGCCCACAAAACTTATGTATATTTTGCTCCCAAGACAAACACATGCATGTACACATGCACAGATTAAAAACTTGTCAAACAGGAGTCAGACCATGAGAGCTTCCTATAGCATGCAGAAAGTGTATAGATTTATCTTTTGCCAGTGGGAGGGCAGATTTAAAAGAGCTGTAAACACAGGGAAAAAATCATACTTGAGTACAGGAAGATCACTTTGACAGAACTATAGAAAATAAATCTAAGATAGTCAGGACTGAAGGCAGAAAGATGATGTAGAGGACAACAGTAATGGCCCTGGTAAGAGATGTTGCAGTAAACATTAGTAATGGGGAAAAAGTATAGAGAATAGAAAATAAAACCATGGCAAGAGGGGAAAAGATGTTTCTCTTTCTTCTCAGGAAAATAGAAATATATAAAACATACATTTGGTGCACACCTAACCTCTCTGATGATTTGGTAATCAGGGAAAAGAAAAAATTGTATGATAAGAATATATAAAATAAATAGTCTGTTATTATAAATAAGGGAGTGAGAGAGCAAATATGTATACTTTACCATCTACATCCAATTCCAAAAGTTTAGGATATTAAACAATATTTATTCCCAATTAAGCAGCTATGATTGGCACTTAATAAAGACAGAAATATTGACCTTTATTCAATACTAAAAAGTAGAGCCTAGAATTGAAGTTACTCAAAATAGCATTGCATTCCAATAGTTTCAAGCATTATAACGGGACACAAGCTTCAAGTCGAGGGCATAAATATGAGAGAAGCCACTAACCAACACTGCAGCATTCTTCAGCTCCACAGTAAGAGTTTTGTCAAAGCTCATATTTAACTAACAATGAGCCCAGCAAACCAGGACTTGTAAAGTGAGACTAGACTACACATGGGAACTCCAATTTTACTTCATTCAGGATGAGGAATATCTTGGGAAAAATTTCCCTAGAATAGAAAAAGGTCGAGAAAAGGGACTATGGCAACAGAGGCAGGAGAATATGTACATGGGAAGTTTAATATCAAATAATGCATTAGCAAAAGACACGGTCTTAGATGTACTATCCCATGAGTTCATAACCTCCAATTCATACACTAGGCTTCCAAGGTCCAGCACTGACCAGATACCTATTCTATGCCAGGATCTTTGTTCTTATAGTTCATTTAGGATTCCTACCAAACCTAAAATTCCTTACTGTGTCCATGTTACAGGCAATTGTGGCACAGAGAATTCAAAAGACCCAAAGTCGCATGTTAAGAAAAGACTAGAACAGGTGGGATTGACTTTGGGGGGAACGGTTGGATGGGGAGGGGGACAGAGGGGAACAAAAAGGGTATGGATGTAATACAACAACAATACAATTTAAAAAGGAAGAAAGAAAGGAGAGAGAGAGAAAGAAGAAAGAAAAGACTAGAGCTAGGATATCACTCTGATCTTTTACTTCCATGTACAGTATTATGTCCATAGTAGCATCACTCCAATGTGTCAGAAAATTCCAACTACCTTCCTCAGGGGATGGGAGTGAGAGTGGGGGTGGAGGGAGAGTAGTAGTGACCAGAAGGGGGAATGTTAGGAGAGGATGGTATTCCTGGAGTACTAGTTATATTCTCTGCCTGGACCTGTGAGCTATTTAGATAGGTGTGTTCATTTTGTAAAAAGTATTCAAGTTGTATACACAATGTGCACAATTCTTTATATATGTTCTAGTTTTTGTTGTTGTTTTATTTTTTACATTTTAAAATGAGGAAGAGAGAGAGGTAGCCTTTCCCAGTCTCAGATTTGCCCCTTATTCCAGGCCAGCTTCCTAAGTACCCGGTTCTTCTTTCTCACAGGTGCAGATGATCCTTTTCCTCTTTCCACTTACAAGTTAAAAAATAAAAAATAAAAGACTGTGTTAGCCAAATCCCTACTTATCATTATAAAACTAACTTTTTTCTTGAAAATAAGCTTAAACATATTCATATGGAAATGGCATCCAGTGATAAAAGTATCAAGGACCCCATTTCTAGTCCTAATATCTAGAAACTCTGGGCCTTAGTTTGTCCGTAAATAAAGGGTTTCAATTAAAAACATCTAAAATCCTTTTCCCATATGTATGCTTCAGGATCTGTGTACAAGGAAATTCACAGTAACATTGCTTATAGCAGAGAAAAAAGTGTGGAGAATGGCCACGAACAGGAGAATGGATAAATAAGTTGTGGTACAAGTCAGAGTGAAATATTCCATAAGAATAAAGTATTATGAATTATGGCCATACATATCCACTGGATAGACAGTAGAAGCATATTAAGTGAAAAAAGCATCTTAGTAAAAAAGTATATATGTATGTGTGTATGTTATATATAACATATATGTATTATATATATAGTGATACCATATATATATAATTAAAAAGAAGTAAAATAACATATTTTTTAAAAATTCATACATATCCAGTAGAACTCTAAATGACACACAGCAAATAAAAAATACCAAATCCAGGACAATGACTATTTTTTAAGGGAGGCGGGGTAATGATGGAGGGCAAGGAACACAACAGAATTTTCAATGGTATTAGCAATGTTCTATTTCTTAAGTTGGTTGGAAGATTCATAAGTATTTTCATGGCTACTATACTTAACTATTTACCTATATGTCATATATAGTCTTATGTATCAGATATTATATACTTGTACAGTGTATAATACTGTGTATTTTTGTTATAAAATGTTTCAGATAAAGAGATAAATACTAAATCTTAAAGTCATCAATAAATTGTTAAATCTATAACTGCCCCAATACCAGGGTCTGCTCCTTAAAGAGAATAGTCAGGATCATAATCTTCTGGAAGAATTTGCCTCCATAGAAGGGCTAGTGAAGCATCTTAGTCCTCCTTTTGCTGTTGTCCTCACTAGCTGCCAACATGCAATAGGAAATGATAATGTAAGAATGCCAGGGTTACCAATTACCTATGCAACAACTACAGGATAGCAGCCTTCCCACATTCCACCCCAGGAACATAGCTGAGTGCATGCATAAAGCCCCTATAGTGAAAGAAAAGGCATCACCTCCCTGCCCCTGAAATAACCTGAACCCAGGGGTCAGCTTGGTGAGCAAAGGTCAGGTTGGATTTCATCCCCAATTCTACCGTTGGCCATAGCCTTGGTGCAATACACAACTGAAGCCAAAAGTGAGCAAAAGGAAACACAACAGAAAAATTGTTATTTGAACTAAGAAATGTAACTCAACTCTTCTTATAAAGAAATTATCTGTTGATTCATCCTGTTAATATTTATGGAGTATCTGTCTTATACCAAGCACTGTCCAAGATGCTGGGGATTCAAAAGCAAGAACAATAAACCCCTGTCCTCATGGATCTTACATACTAATGAGAAGATCAATTATAAATCCTTAAATAATAAAAAAATTTGGTTAATTTCTAATAGTAAACAGAAAACATTTACTTTATAGTATATCTTCACATTTGACTTCAGCTATTGAAACCACACATTTTTCCTTATTATTTGCCATTTGGTTTAAAAAAAATACTGAGCTCCATATTTTACTTTAATAAAAGTAACCTTTCTTCAAAAGCTAATCTCTATGAAAAGAAGAACCCAAAGAGTCCAAATAGATGGTGTGATGGTCTTCTTAATGCAATTATTTGACTAAGCTACTTTGCCCATGTATTCAAACACTAATCTAGGTATTTCTGCAAAGGTGTTTTGTAGACATGATTCCAGTCCATAAGTAGTTAACTAAATATCTTTGATAATCTGAGTAGTGGGCCTAATTTAATCAGTTGAAAGGCCTTAAAAGTAGAGCTTAGATTTCCCTAAAGAAGAATAAATTATTTTTGTAAACAGTGACTTCAGTCCCTGCCCTTCTTGACAGCCTGCCCTATATAAATTTCAGATTTGGCTAGGCCAGCTCACACATTGAGTATGCCAATTCCTTGTGATAAATCTCTTCAATATATTATCTCCTACTAGTGTGCTTCTCTGATACAGATTAACTTAAGATGCATTATCTTGGGTTTCCAACATAAAAGATCCTCAGTCAAACACATTCTGGGTTTTATGCTTTCTTAATAAATAAAAAATGGTTTGGGGTAGATAGATAGGAGGTAAGTTATCTTCATTGAGGGTGCCTCAGGGCCCACCCAGTATTTCCACATGCGTTGCCTCTACTCAGCCTTACCAAAACACATGCAAGGTCATCTTTGTTTCCCCACTGTGCTTACAAAAGGTATGGAAAACCATAGAAATTCTGTAACTTGCATATAAGGTCTCCCAAGAGACAACCAAAGCACTGTTGGACTGTGGATCTATATACAGATCCAAAGGCAAAGATTACCATGCTGCTTCCCTAAAGAGATAAACATTTCACAATCTTGTTAGTTCATACGACAAAGTTCACATCAAGGACACTACTATGGCACTGGAAAGTAAAGAGTAAATCAGCAAACAACCCAATTAAAGGATCAGGAGAGGGTGGAAAGATGGTGACAGAGTAGAGAGCAGTGCTGATGGTGTTCTTGAATACCAGAGCAGCTAGAGGACAGGATAGGGAGCACAAGAAGTCTTCAGGTCCCGAAGAACGGGAGTGGTCAGCATCTGGACACAGGGGAGCACAGCTCAGTGGCAGCGGAGACCTATAGGAGAACAGCCCATAGGCCCAGAATACGACCAGACAGCCCAAATAAAGGACACACCAAGAAAAACAAGTGGAGAAAATCTGGGAGAATGCAACATTGAACTCCACAAATCTACTATCACAGAAGGGTGCTCAACTAAGGCAAGGAAGCAAAGCAGGTTAACCCAAGGAAAAAGCAAAAAAATAAAAAGCAAGCAACAGCAGACACACAAATGGGGAAAAAAAGAATCAGTCCATCACCAAAAGCAAAGGAAGAATCCCCAGAAAGACCACAAAATGAAACAGGGGCACCTGAAACATCAGATAAGGAATTCAGAAGAATGATACTAGAGAAGCTCAGTGAGCTCAGCCACATCAAAGAAAACTATAAACAACTCCAGGAGAACTACAAAGAACTCCAGGAAAATTACAAAGAACTCCAGGGAAGTTACAAAGAACTTACTGAGAACTACAACAGCATGAAAAAGGACATAGAAACTATCAATAAGTGCCAGGAGGAAATGAAGAATACAATGTCTGAATTGAAGAATATAGTAGAAGGAATCAACAGTAGGCTAGAGGAAGCAGAGGACTGGATCAGCGAGTTAGAAGAAATTGTAGACAAATACTCCAAGACAGTACAATAGAATAAAAAAAGGCTGAATAAGACTGAAGAGGGGTTAAGAGAGCTGCAGGACAACATGAAACGTAACAACATCGGTATCACAGGGATACCAGAAGGAGAAGAGAAACAAGGAATGGAAAACCTGTTCAAAAAAGTCATGATAGAAAACTTCCCTACCATGATGAGTGAAAACATTAATCCAGTTCAGGAAGCACAGCAGGTCCCAATGAAGATCAACCCACACAGACAAACACCAAGGCATATTATTATTAAAATTGCTAATCTCAAAGACAAACAAAGAATCCTAAAAACATCAAGAGAGAAAAGACAAATAACATACAAAGGGGCTCCAATAAGGCTATCAAATGATTATTCAACAGAAACAATTCAAGCCAGGAGGGGATGGCAAAAAGTATTTCAAGTAATGGTAAACAAAGGCCTGCAACCAAGAATACCCAGCAAGGCTCTCATTCAAGATAGAAGGAGAAATAAGGAGTTGCCCAGACAGAAAAAGGCTAAAAGAATGTGTCTCTACCAAACCAGCATTGCAAGAAATGCTAAAGGGTCTGCTATAAAAATAAGTAAATAAATAAAATGAAGAAACAGAGAAAACCAAAGAGGAATACAGACACAAAGGGAGAAAATGGCAATGAGTAAGTATGAATCAATAATAACCTTAAATGTAAATGGATTAAATGCACCAATCAAAAGACATAGGGTAGCCCAATGGATAAGACAACATGACCCACATATATGCTGTCTTCAAGAGACCCACCGCAGAACAAAAGATCAACACAGACTGAGAGTGAAGGGATGGAAAAATATATATCAAGGAAATGGACATGAAAAAAAAGCTGGAGTAGCAATACTGATTCCAGACAAAATAGATTTTACAATGAAGGCCATAAAAAAGGACAAAGATGGGGATTTCATAATACTTAAGGGAACAATCCATCAAGAAGAAATAACTGATAAACATATACACACCCAACATAGGAGCTCCAAAATATATAAGGAAAATCTTGGAAGACTTTAAGAAAGACATAGACAGCAACACACTAATAGTAGGGGATTTTAATACCCCACTATCAATAATGGACAGATCTTCCAAACAAAAAATCCCCAGAGATATTGTGGCATTGAACAACACTCTAGAGGAAATGGACCTAACTGATGTATACAGAGTCTTTTACCCCAAAGAAGCAAAATACACATTCTTTTCAAATGCACATGGATCATTCTCCAAGATAGACCACATGGCATGTCACAAGACAAGCCTCCACAAATACAGGAAAATGGAAATCATACAAAGTATCCTCTCAGATCACAATGGCTTGAAACTAGAAACCAAATTCAAGGGAAAAACCCAAAAATTCTCTAACTCATGGAGACTGAATAACATGCTTTTAAGCAATGAAGGGGTCAACAATGAGATCAAAGATGAAATCAAAAAGTTCCTGGAAACAAATGACAATGAACACACAACAGCCCAAAACCTAAGGGATACAGCAAAGGC
>PVIW01011251.1:0-38764 GCA_004026585.1 Noctilio leporinus
GCAACAACATGGATGGAACTGGAGAGTATTATGCTTAGTGAAATAAGCCAGTCAGTGAAGGACAAATATCATATGATCTCACCCATTACGGGACAATAATGAGCAAAACTAACAACAAGCAAAACAGAACCAAGTATATGAATACAAGGAATAGGCCTTCAGCGGTCAGGGGGAACGGGGTGGGAGGGAGGGGGGAGGCAGAGGCAAGGAAGGGGAGCAGCTTAGACAAGAACCTAGTATAAAGGAACCATGGACATGGACAACAGGTGGGATTGACTTTGGGGGGAATGGGTGGGTGGGGAGGGGGACAGAGGGGAGCAAAAAGGGGATGGATGTAATACAACAACAATAAAATTAAAAACAAACAAACAAACAAACAATGAATGGGCCAACAGCAAAATCATGGAAAAAATCAAAAGGTATCTTGAAACAAATTAAAATGAGGGCACAACAATCAAAAATCTGTGGGACCTGGGAAAGCAATTCTAAAAGGGAAATTCTTAGCATTACAGGCCTATCCGAGAAAACAAGAAAAAGCTCAAATAAACCATCTAATTTCACATTTAAAGAAATCTGAAAAATAACAACAGACAAAGCCCAACGTGAGTAGAAGAAAGAAAATAATAAAGATCAGAGCATAACTGAACAAAATAGAGCCTAAAAAAAATGATATAAAAGATCAATGAATCCAAGAGCTGGTTCTTTGAATAGATACACAAAATAGATGAACCTTTAACCAGATTCATCAAAAAAAAAAAAAAAAATTAAAAATAGAGAAGGGACCCAAATAAATAAAATCGGAAGTGAAAGAGGAGAAAGAACAACTGACATCAAAAATATACAAAGGACTGTAAGAAAATATCATGAACAACTAACTATATGCTAACAAACTGGATAACCTAAATGGAGAAATTCCTAGAAACACAGTCTTCCAAAGCTAAATCAGGAGGGATCAGAAAATATAAAGACAGATCACACCTAGTGAAATTGAACAGTAATAAAAAAAACTCCCAACAAACAAAAGCCCTGGACTGGATGACTTCACAGAGGAATTTCACAAAACACTCTGAGAATAACTAACACCTCTGCTTCTCACACTATTTCATAAAATTCAACAGGATGGAAGCCTCCCAAACTAATTTTACAAGGCCAGCATGATCCTAATTCCAAAACCAGATTAAGACACTACAAAAAAAAAAAAAAGAAAGAAAGAAAGAAAGAAAATTATAGACCAATATCTCTGATGAACATATATGCTAAAATCCTCAACAAAATATTAACAAATTTAATGCAGCAATGTATCAAAAAGATCATACAGTATAATCAAGTGGGATTTATTCTGGGAATGCAAAATTGGTACAACATTTGCAAATCAATAAATGTGATTCGCCATATAAATAAAATAAAGGATCAAAACCATATGATCATATCAATAGATGCAGAAAAGGCATTTGATGAAATCCAGCACCCATTTGTGATAAAAACTCTCAGCAAAGTGGGAATAGAGAATACATACCTAAACCTAATAAAGGCCATATATGATAAACCCATTACCAGCATCATATTCAAAGGGCAAAAACTACAAGTGTTTCCCTTAAGAATGGGGACAAGGCAGGGATGTCCACTTTTACTTCTCTAATTCAACATAATACTGATAGTTCTAGCTACAACAATCAGACAAGAAGACATAAAAGGCATCCCAATTGGAAAGGAAGAACAAAAACTGTCTTTATTTGTAGATGACATGATACTGCATAGAGAATCCTAAATATTCCATTGAGAAACTACTAGAACTGATAAATGAATTCAGCAAATAGTAGGATACAAAATTAACATTCAAAAATAAGTTGCATTTTTATATGCCAATAATGAACTAATAGAAATGGAAATCAAGAAAAATAATCCTATTCACAATTGCTTCAAAAAGAATAAAATGTCTGGGAATAAACCTAACCAAGGATGTGAAAGACCTATACTTGGAAAATTATGAGACGCTGAAGAAAGAAATTGAAGAAAACATAAATAAGTGGAAGCATATATCATGTTTATGAATAGGAAGAATTAACACCATTAAAATGTCTGTATTAACCAAAGCAATCTATAGATTCAACATAATTCTTATAAGATTCCAAAGACATATTTCACAGAACTGAAACAAATACTTAAAAAATGTATAAAAAACTACAGAGGCCCTGCATAGCAATAGCAATCCAAAGAAACAAGAACAAAGTTGGAGGAATGATGTTACCTAATATCAAACTATATTACAAGGCCATAGAAATGAAAACACTCTGATACTGGCATTAAAGTAGACATATAGATCAATGGAACAGAATAAAGAAGGCGGAAATAAATCTACACCATTATAGTCAATTAATATTTGACAGAGAAAGCAAACCCATATAATGGGCTAAAAATAGTTTATTCAATAAATGCTATTGGGTAAATTGGACAGATATATGCAGAAAATGAAACTAGACCACCTTCATTCACCACATACAAGAAGCAAACACTTAAATGTTAGACCTGAAACTAAAAATCCTAAAAGAAAGCGTAGGCAGCAAAATCTTGGACATAGCTTCTAGCAAATTTTTTATTGGCTGTAGCTCCCCAGGAAAGGGAAACAACAACAAAAATAAACAAATAGGACTATACCAAGCTAAAATGTTTTTGCACAGCAAAGGAAACCATCAACAAAATAAAAAGATAACTCACGGGATGGGAAAACATATCCGCCAATACATCTGATAAGGGGTTAATATCCAAATTTTATAAGTACTTGCAAAACTCAACACCAAAAAAACAAATACAGTGAACCCAAAGGTCACTGGTTTGATTCCCAGCCAGGGCAACATAACTAGGTTGCAAGCCAGGTCTCCAGCCAGGTCCATAGCTGGAGGCCGATGAAAGGCAACCATACATTGATGTTTCTCTCCATCTCTTCCTCTCTCCCTTCCCCTCTCTGAAAAATAATAAATAAAATCTTTAAAAAAACCAAATAGCCCAATTAAAAAATGGCGAAAGAACCTGAATAGACAGTTCTTCAAGGAGGGCATACAGATAGCCAATAGACATATGAAAAGATGCTCAAAGTCACTAATCATCAAAGAAATGCAAATTAAAACCACAGTAAGATACCATCTCACACCTTTCAGAATGGCCATCATCAACAAATCTACAAATTGCAAGTGCTGGTGAGGATGTGGAGAAAGGAGAACCCTTTTTCACTGCTGATGAGAATGCAGACTGGTGCAGTCTCTGTGGAAAGCAATATGGAAATACCTCAAAAAATTAAAATTGGATATGACTTTTGATCCAGCAATCCCACTTCTGGGAATATACACTAAGGAACCCAAAACACTAATTCAAAAGAATATAAGCACCCCTATGTTCATTAAGGCATTATTTACTATCACCAAGAAATATAAATAGCCCAAGTGTCTTATCAATAGGTAAAATAACTATGGGACATTTATACAATGAAATACTACTCAGCCTTAAAAAAGAAGAAATATTTACCCTTTGGAACAGTATGGATGAAACTAAAAAACAATATGCTAAATGAAATAAGCCAATCAGAGAAAGACAAATACCATATACTTTCACTCATATGTGGAATCGAATGAACAGACTGAACTAACAAGGAAAATGGGCTCTCACAGATGGGGAGCAGGATGACAGCTAGTGGGGGAGAGGGGGAAAGTACTCATTGACATAGATAACAGTGTGGTGATTGCTGGGGAGAGAGGGGTATAAGGGGACTAAAAGGTTATGTAAGAAATATACAATAAAGATTAAATTCTAAAAAAACAATAAAATTGGGGAATGGTGGTGGGATTTTACAGTGGTTAATGCACACACAAACATGCATATACATACACACACCTCTAACACATTATAGCACAAGATAGAATAAAAATAAACTAGCCCAGGGAGATATAACCTCATAATTGAAAAAAAGAAAAAAATGAAATTAAAATACATATGCAAAAAGATAATATTGCTTTTTCCTTTCAACTTTTTACTTCATGCTATAATATATATTTTTAAGATTTTATTTATTATTTTTAGAGAGAGGGGAAAGGAGAGAGACATCAATGTATGGTTGCCTTTCACCCGCCTCCAGCTACAGACCTGGCTGGAGACCTGGCTTGCAACCTGGTTATGTGCCCTGGCTGGGAATCAAACCAGCAACCTTTGGGTTTGCAGGCTGGCACCTATCCACTGTGCCACCAGCCAGGGCTCCATGCTATAATATTTTTAATAATGTCTAACAATAATTTAAGTAAGTATTCATGTTTTAAGTAAACCAAGGTGTGTTTGTATAATACCTGATCATTAGAAAGCTATTCACACACATAAAGTTGTAACTACTCAATGGGAATGAAACTAAGCTTTAGAAATGAATATTACTATCAAGGTGTTTATTTCCACTATCTAAGAAAGGAAAAATACAAGTTTATTAGGAGCATTAACTTTTTTTGGTATCTAGATCCCCTTATTTCTCTTTCAGGAGCAACTTTAAATTCCTCAGAGAAGAATCATCAAGAAGATGGATTTCCAAACACGTTCTTCAAGGTAGAGTGTGTATGCACACATAGTGACCCTTGAACTCTGTTGCATGTGTAATTGAGCATAGGAATGAGATTATCAGGCATAAAAATGCTGGATTTGCAGGCACTAATTTAAAAGCAGAAAAGCCTTCTTAGTTCTCTTGACTTCTATTCTTTGCTTATTTGAGGATTCAGAATATTGGTGAGTTAATGGCGTTCTCCTCTCAGTGATCTATGAGAGATGAGACTTAGAACTATTAAGGGTACTATGAGTTATGCATTTGTCTCAGTTTTTCATTTTCCTGTTCTAATTAGTGTTTTTGCATAATGCTGTTAGCTTTTATTACAGGAAATTAGCAGTGATCATTTTTGTAGCAATAGAAGTCATTTAAAATTGACTATAATTGACTATGACATTGATACTTGAGTTTTCACAGTTGGCCTCGAAGCTTTGAGTATATGTGTCAATAAATATTATTGAATAAAATTAAATCATTTTGTTTTCTACTAGCTTTCTTCTAAATTGGATTTCACGCCATTGAACTATATTGTCCCAGTAGGGGCTTTGGATTCTGTTGAGATTCTATTCTATCTAGATTTATGAAACTGGATTTCTTTAATATATATTTATTCTCTTAGGAAACAGCCAATGCCACAGTGGATAATGTTCTTGTTCCTGAACATAATAAAAAAGGTAAAACAAAAAGATAAATAAATTCCAAACACCCTAATTTCTTTTTAAATCATGCTTTCAATTAAGTCAATTGGGAGGGAGAAATAGCTAATAAATATGTTAACTGTTCACTAATATGCAGATTAAGGATAAGATTTTCATAGATATCAAAATATTTGCAATTTTGACTGAGACATTTCTGATAGATGGTGTATTATTGTGATATTAAAAATCTATTGTCAAATGAAGAACATAATTGAGGTCTCAGGGAGATTTCTTATTTTCTGTGTGAAATTTGCTATATTTATGTATCATAGGAAAACATTTAAAAATTATGTTGAGTTTTATATAGCTGTAGAAATTTTCATGGCATTTGCAGAGATTTTTAGAGACGTTTGTAGAGTAATTCTGAGACACTATGAAAAACCAGTTACTTTGTACATCAACTTTCCTACTTTATTAGCAGAAAGAATAATTTAATTCTAACTAGAACTCATTCTGATCAACTTTCTGATGCTTCTTTGGTTTAAAGGAGATTTAGAAAATGTTGGATCTTTAAGATTTAGCAAAAACGGTCTAAATCAAACATTAAGTGTGGAGACATAGCCAAAATTGGATTCTGAAGGTTTTAGCCAAGCTTTTTGCCTTTGAATGTGTATTTGGTTACCTGTTAAATGTTTCCTCCCCATCTCTGCTTTAGTGTATTCCTAATTTACTCTGAGTAAGCAAGGGATTTAGAAGACTTGGCTCATAAAAAAAAGCCACGTTGTTATTGTTAATCATACATACCAAGATTTCCACTAATTTTTTTTTTTTTACTGATTTTAGGTTTATAGTTCTAATGACAAAGAAACAGAATCTTGGAAAAGTTTCCCCAACTATGCATTTGGCTGATCTTTTAGGAAAGGTGATAGAATCACAGTGCTGTCATAGAAATATCTAAAAGGCCATTTGCTCTGTGAAATAGTGGGAGCCAGGCCTGAGTAAAAGTGCTGAGAGCACATGGTGGGCTTCAGGTTGGTTCCTGGGCCTCACCCCACTGATTGCACTGGGCTCTGCCTTGTTTCTATTATGTAAACCCTGGTTCTTTATAATGGTGGCATTAACTCTTTAAGAAACCAGAAAGGTAACTTATCTTCTCCCCACTTTCCTTCCTAAGGAATATTGTTTAAATCCCCTATCAACTTTCAAAACATCACAGAAGGAACCAACAACTTCCACAAAGACTTCCTAATTGGAGCAGGGGAGATTTTTGAGGTGTACAGAGTGGAGTTCCAAAACCAAACCTATGCCATTAAGCTATTTAAGCAGGTATGGAAATAATTAATACCATGGGATATTAATTATATTTATTTGCTCATATTTCATCTAAGAATTGTCATTTTCATCCAGATGAAAAGGTGTGTATTTGAAAATAAAATTTCATAAATGAAGATATGTGACCTCAGGTCACAGGAGAAATGACTGAGAAATGAATGCCTGTTTTGCAGGAATGTGAAAGTTAATTCCTTCCCATCCCCAAATGTGTTGCCTGAGAAAGACTTTTCTGAGTGCCAGCTGCTCCAGTTTTCATATTTGTTTGTCTGTTTAGGATGGGAAGTATCCACACCAGGCAGCCTCACAAGCTAAGCCCCAGGGTGGCATCCCATGCAACTTTGTATTCGTCTTCTGTCATCATTCAGGAGTGTGGGAAAGGGAAGAAGCTTGAAGCAGGAGTGGCAAGGCAATGATCAGAGCCGGAGGTGGGGAGGCAGTTAAGACATGGCAGCCAGGAAAGCAGAAAGGGTATTGAGGAATCTAACTCAGGAGTCAGGAAGAGACAGGTACACACCATACACCCGAAAGAGCTGCTCCTCATATTCTTCACTGCTAGGCAACAATTAGTAAACATTTTCTAAATGTTTCTTGATAGGCCGGGTACTGAGCATGCAAAGATGAATAAGGAGTATCCTCAAGATGCTTACAGCCTTACAAGAGGAAACAGCTGGCTTAAAAAAAAAAGATCACAGTGCAGTGTGAGAAGTACTTTAGCAGAGCTTTGTCTAAAAAGGCCATGGGAGCACATCAAATATAGCCAGAGAGGGGACACGTCCAGTGCCCAGAAGAGTCCCTGGCACAGAGTAACCACTCAGAAAACATTTCTGCAATTGACAAATGGAAAAGTGGGTAAAAAGAAGTGACCTTTCAGATGGATTTCGAAGGATGAGTAGGATTTTGTCAGGCAGTGGGTAGGGTGAGGGGTTACTTTTGAGGTGGAATAAATAGCAGGTGCAAAGGCCTGGAGGTGGGGTCATGAAAGCAGATATCTTACTCATGAATAATAGATCATTTAGTGGAATAGAGGTTAGTGTGAGTGAGAAGGTAGTGGCTGAAAATGATACTAGAAATACAGATTAAGTTCATGGATGATTTTTAGGAGTGAGAGTGAAAAGACTGGATTTGTTGTTTCTTAAATAGAATTGATTACAGATTAGGGGATGTGCTGGAAATGGGCAGGGGCATTGGAGTAAAGGTGGCAAGGACTTACACTGGATGTGAAAAGACCTAGTAGAGGGATATTTCAGATGTATTTATTAAGAAACAAGTACGGCTTAAACCAACATTCTCAACCCTATATTAGAATTAACGTTGGGAGCTTTTAATACATGAGCCCCTTAGTATCTGGCTAGGTCATGGAAGTGGCAATGGTGTCAGGCATCAGTATTTTTTAAAAGCTTCCCAAGTGATTCATAGGAGCCCATGTTGAGAACCCGTGCTACAAGATGGGGCAGAGGCAATGGGGGTGGCGAGGAGAGGTATGTCTGAGAGATGAGATGAAATGGACCAAAAATAATAATCTGTTACAAAGGGCTGGGGAAAGAAGGGAGAAGGAGGGTGGATCTCAGATGACTCCTACTTTGCAGCTAACAGGGACTTTAAAAAAAATCATTAGCCTGATTTCTTCATTTCCTCAGATTGCTTTTTACCCTCTTATGCTAAGCAGACATCTCAAAATTCCTAATAAGATGACTCGTCTAATAAAATGAAACTATCTACTGGTAAAACCATTCAACGATGAGAATATGGTGCGGTTACTCTAGAGGTGGCCTAACAGAAGCTTGTTTCTTGGGGCCATTGTGTCCCTGGCCCCATTTGCATATTCTCTTTTCCTTGTGCCCCAGGACCACCTCCCCAAAGGCTCCATCCATCTACCTTCCTCTTCCCTTTGCAGCTACCACCAACTCACAATCTCTTTTGGGTATTTTCCTTCCAGGACTCTGGCTTCAGAATGAAATGCTTGCCTCTGTATTCCATCCCTTCCCTTCCCTTCCACCTTCTTTGATTGCCTCTGACACCTCCAGTATGGTTTTGCTCACCCTCCTAAGTGTAGTCACAGCACCATAGCACTATATCATAGTATCAATTTCTTCATCCTTCTCTCCCAATAGACTAGATGGTTTTCTTTAGAGGGGTCTTATTTATCTTTGCATCCAGTGCCTCATTACAAGGCCTGATCTATAGCAGTTGCTCAATAAATGTCTAACAATGAAATGAATGACAAATATGCCTTTTTTATTATTTGCCAATCTCTAGAAGTAAACAGACAGGAGGTATCAGAGGTACTAAGAACTAGAGACTGTACTTAGTCCCACACACATTCATATAAACACACCCCCACACGCAATTATCAGAAAGATCATTTATCGAAGCTTGAGCCACAGAGCTTTTTTTTTTTTTTTTAAATGGAATGTGTTTTTTGTAAAATTGGACATGAACTTCTATAACATTTTGCAGAGGAACTGAAATGGGGACATGTACTAGATGCATTGGATAGGTGCATCCAACACCTCAAGAGCTTCCATTCCGACTCAGCACATTTGGGCAGGGATCTGAAACGCAGCATCTCACCAGCTCCCGGTGAAGCTGATGTCCCTCGTGCACAGGCTACACTTTGAACAGCAACAATGCTAGGTTAGCAGGAACACAAAACCTAACCCCTGCATTTGCCAGGTTACGAAAACTATGACCCTGAGGTTAAGTGACAAAAAATCACAAACAGTGAGTGTTAGAAATTCACCTGAGACCCAATCCATTGGTATGGCATGACAATGCTTTTTATTTTTTCAATATAAATGATCATAAAATATCTTTGAAAATGATTTATCAGCCTAGTTTATTGTTTCTGACTTCTTGAATTAACTTGGAAAACAGCTTCCAGAATTCTTCTTAGATTTCTCCCCCTTTATTCCTGAGGACAGAGAGCTCTGAAAGCTCTGCCCTGTGTAGCAATTTGCAAATGATAGAAACTGACAACTGATGGGACCTAGAAGCACACTTAATTTAACTCTTTTATGGTAAAAGTTAGGAGCCTGAGATACAGAGACATACAATGACATATGGTGTATGAAGCCATTGACAACAGTGCCAGGTACAGAGTGCTTAGTACAATATTACTGAGCTTATTATTCAATAAATATTTGTCAGGCACAGGGCTAGCTTCTGAAGCCTCTTTGAAGTAAGGAGTTATATTTTTCATTTGCTTAGTCCCTCTTTTTAAATGTAATACAGAGGTTAACTTGAACTAACATATTCAAACAACCCAAGTAATAAATGCCAAATTAGTGAAATCATTTCTAAACAGAATATAGCAATTACAAACTGGATTCCTTGAGATCAGTTAGGGAATTTCTACATGTCATGAGATTTTCTTTGAATACATATAATACTTTTAAATTTGAAAAAAGGTGAAAGAGCCCTGGCTGGTGTGGCTCAGTGGATGAACGCCAGCCTATGAACCCAAGGGTCGCTGGTTTGATTCCCCAGTCAGGGCACATACCCAGGTTGCAATCAAGTCCCTAGCTGGAGATGCGTGAAAGGCAACCATACATCAATGTTTCTCTCTTTCTTCCTCCCTCCCTGCCCTTCTCTTTAAAAAATAATGAATAAAATCTTAAAAAAAAAAAAAAAAAAAGGTGAAAGAGTTTGAATATAACACATAGTAACAAGATACATTGCATGAAAAATGTAATTTAATAGCTTGGTTCTTAATCTGTTTGGGATTAATGGACGTTTGAAAATTTGATTAAACCTAAGGATCCACTCCCCAGAGAAATGTGCATTGCATTTATACCAAAAGGTTCATCTAATTTCAGGAAGACTATAGGACCTAGGCAAGAACCCTAGAGACAGAGATCCTTTTCTTGACTGTTTTCTTACTTTTCTATGTATTATTTAGGAGAAAAAAATGCAATGTAACAAACAATGGAAGAGGTTTTTATCTGAGCTTGAAGTTCTACTACTGTGAGTATATTTTGCCTGGAATTTCCTCCTTTGTGCCTGATTTTCATCTTTTTCTTCATCTTTGATTCTATAGCATAAAGTGTGGCATGGTTGGTATTTAATAAAGGTGATATTAGAATTTTGGGTAACTATCTGACATCTGCTTTAGTATATTTCTTCAAATACATTTAAAAATATACGATTTACCTAATTCACTTGAACATGTTTTAACAAGAAGCTGTCACAGGGAAGTAGGTTAAATCACATGTGACTGGCATGGTTGAGTATAAAATAATTCTTAGAGCATTAGAATTGTATGTATTTTACTACTTCCCCCTTCTTTGGAGACACCCTAGTCAAGAAACTATTTTATCAATATAACCATCTTCAAGAAAAGACAAAGGAATCAAGTGCTTTGATATACATATTATTTTCTGGAAATTTACGCATGAGCCTGAGAGTTCCTGGGGACAAACTAAAATTAATGACTTAATTTTTTATATATATTCATATATTCAGTTGTGCAACCTGCCTCATCAAAGGCCCCTAACTCTACAGAGCTCACTTACCACCTTTTACAAATAGAAAATGTTCTTTCCCAATGTTTTCTGAACCAATATGTGACTTGGTAGGGGTATAAATCCTTCAGCTTTTATACCCAGGACCAGAAATCAACATTAAAGGCTAATTATTAAAACTTAATATACATCATTTAGTCAACAAAAAATTGAAACCAAAATTGCAATAAAATGCTTATGTTTGCCCTGGCTGGTAGCACAGTGGTTAAGGCGCCAGCCTGCGAACCCAAAGGTCGCAGGTTCGATTCCCCAGCCAGGGCACATAACCAGGTTGCAAACCAGGTCTCCAGTCAGGTCTATGGCTGGAGGCAGGTGAAACACAACCATACATTGATGTCTCTTTCCCTCTCTGCCTCTTTCCCTTCCTCTCTCTCTGGAAATAATAAAATCTTTAAAAAAAAAATGCTTACGTTTAAGCTTTTTAAATTTACTTATGAAAAAGAATAAGTTGAAACATTTCAAAATTCCAAAAGTGCAAAAGGGTAAACCAAGAAAATAACTTCTTCCACTATTATCATCCAACCAACCAGCTGATTTTCCCAAAGGCAATCAAGTTTTTAACTTCTTGTACATCTTTCCAGAGATAGTTTATGTGTAAGTATATATGTATTTTGTTTTCTAATTTTTTTCTTCTCACATGAGAAATAGCATATTTTGTTCATTTTGCTTATTTTAGTATTCCCTAAATTCTTTTATTAAAAATTATCCTATTTTATTTATTTATTTTTAAAGATTTTATTTATTATTCTTTTCAGAGAGAGGAAGGGAGAGAGGCAGAGAGGGAGAGAAACATCAATATATAGTTGCCTTTTACCTACCTCCAGCCACAGATCTGGCTGGAGACCTGGCTTGCAACCCGGTTATGTGCCCTGGCTAGGGAATCGAACCAGTGACCTTTGGGTTTGCAGGCTGGCACCTTATGCACTGTGCCACCAGCCAGGGCTAATTAAACATTCTTATACTGATGAGTTTTTACACTATAATTTTTAAGTATTTAAAAGTAATACTGCAACAAGAAAACTTTTACATGTTTATTTTATACCTGTTTGAAATAAAATTGTTGCCTGTTACAAGTAAAATTATAGGGTTAAATGGTGTGACATATTACCAAATTGTCCTTCAGTAGATGTTATACCAAGTTACACTTATACCAGTCATTTGTAAGAGTGCCTGGTTCCACATATTCTTGCCAACATAGCATTTATTCTTTTAGTTTTTGCCAATGTTGTAGGTGAAAATGGTTTCTCAGTGTAGTTTAAGTTTCTTTTTCTATTATGAGTGGATCTTTTTACATATTAAGAAATATGAAATATCTTATAACATCTTTTGCCCCATTTTTATTGGACTGTTGTATACTTTTCTTGATGGATTATAAGAGAAAATTAGTCCTGTTTTTATTATATGAAATACAAGTAATTACCAGATCGTCATTTGTCTTTGCTTATTCTAGTTTTTGCCATGTGGAAATGGTTTTCATGTAGTTGAATTTAATATTTTTCAACTACATTTTCTTTTATGGACTCTGGATTTTAATATCAGGTTTAAAAGACCTCTCCCATTGAGAGGTTATAAAATAATATTAATTCTTTAATCCTATGAGGTAACCATAGGATTACTTATGTGGTAATCAACTTACCTGTAAGGTTAGTACTGCTATTATTCCTATTTTATGGATGAAGAAATAGAGGTAGATCTTTTTTTTTTTTTTAAACAAGATCCAACTTATTTTTTAATCATCTTCAATCTCACTGGTTTTAGAGATTTACTTATAAGTCAGATGCAGCTTTTTCCTTTCAGAACATAGTACTTGAGATGTGTGGAGTGGGGTTAGGAGAGGAATACCTAAGTAAATAGGCAATTTCAGTAAATTAAGTGATAAGATGAGGAAGTACAGAACACCAAAGAAACAGGAAATGGTACCTTGAGTGGTGGGTTGGGCCACCGAGTAGGGTTCTAGGAAAAAGTAACATCTAAGTTGAGACCTAAGGATGAGGTTGTTTTTAAAAAAATTTTTTTTAATATCAAAAAGACTGCTTAATCCTGTGCCTTGAATAGAATTGTAAACTTCTTAGAATGTGGCTTCTGATTTTTTCCCCCCTTCTTCTCCAAGAAAGGGAAAAGGACCTAATAATTTCTGAGGGTCTGGAATTTGGCTAAAGGTTTCATCTTTAATTTAATTTTCATAAGTATCTCAGGAAATAAGTGTTTTACCTACTTCCATAGATGGCCAGCTTAAATGGCAGAAATTTATTTCCAAGTTAAAGGCAGATTTGATTCCTGAGAGGACTCTTCCTACCTGGTAGATGACTGCCTTCTTGTTTTGTCCTCACGTGGTGAAGACAGGGAGCAAACTCTCTGGTGTTTCTTCTCATAAGGTCACTAATTTCATCATGAGGACCCCACCCATGTGACTTCATCTAACCCTAATTACCTCTCAAAGGCCTCATCATGAAACACCATCACATTGGGGGTTATGATTTCAACATATGGATGGGAAGGACACAGTTCAAATCATAGAAGCTAAATAACTTGTCCAAGTTTACATAGCTGATAAAAAGAAAACCAGAGATTCAAACCCAGGTTTGTCTGTTGTTCAAGTCTGTCTGCTCTACCACATTGTGGTAGCTTGCATCATGTTTTACCTGTAGTAGGCACTCAGAAATATTTATTAAATTGATTTCAAAAGGTATCTGACCTGCTGATCTTCAGATCTATGCAATCTAAAATCCCAATGACTTAAAATATTTTAGTGAAAAGATGGGTGAGATGGATCCACCGAATGAAAAACAGTGATCATTTCCTGTGACATTTCCATGTTTCATCCTTGATAACTTCTAAAGTAACCATTTTTCTGGTTGATCAGTAACATTTAAAAGTAAGCAAATGATCATTTCTGCTCTGTGAGCAAGAGGGTGGACCTGTGGCTGTGTCTATACAAGGTCTTCTATCTACTGCTTTTTTCAAAAGATTTCTATTTCATTAAATTATTTTCAACTGCAAGAGAATCAACCAGCTAGTGGCACAGATTAGATATTCAAGTAACCAAATAACTCAGTTCCTTTTCAGCCCATTGCTTTGCATTTCATAGATATGGTCTGAATTATAATAGGTGCAGCAATCTTGTATCAGTTTTTCACATATTTAACAATATGTGAAATGTATTGTTTACGTGTATATGTTTACGCACACATACTTTCTTAAGGAAGTAGCAATAGAAGGACTCAGAAGGGAGATTAGATTGATATATAGATATCTCCCTACAGATATCTATACATGTGTGTAATTTATAGAAAAGTTTTGCTGTTGAAGAAACAGTAGGTCTTTATAGATAGAACCATGTTTTTTTAAAAAATAGCTTTATTTATTCATAAATAATTGATTAATTGAACTGAATTTGCAATATGTGTGAATTTCACATGTGTTGTATTTCGTAGTCATTACCTGGGTTGCATTGGTGTTCCCAGCAATGACACAGGCATTCAAGAAATAGAGCTTTTAAGGAAAGGAGCCTGATGTATGTATCTTATACAGACATAGAATTCCATGATTTAAAACTCCGTGTTATCTTTTTCATCATCTAACTTTACTAGTCACAGGGATTTTAGATAGCATTACAAACTTTGTGAAGACAATGGATATCTCTTTTACCTGTGTGACTGATGGCTAGTACAGCACCTGCACATTAACATGAAATTAACAGGAATGAAAACAAGTCTTTGGTACTCTTCTATTTTGGTGACTTACAAGTATCTATCTAAAGTAATGAAATGGATAAGTTCAGTTTTATTATCTTGATTTATTTGATAAATAAGCTATTTTGGGGTTTATGCTGATAAAAATAAGTTAATACTGAATATTGTTATCTATTTGCTGTAAAGTTGCCAACACCTCAAATCTCAAAAACTCTTTGCTTTCTTAAATTTTCTCTCTTATATTTGGGTATTTTATTTGTATTTACATAGGCAAAATCAGTCAAAGAGTAGCTAGCATGTGTTAGAACACTTTTGACCAATTTGGAAAGTAAATTTGTCGATGTCCAATGAAACTATGTTACTTCTCCCTTGGCCAAATTTATATTCTGCTTTAGATGTCTTCCCCACCCCTAAACCAGAGTGTTGTTTATTTCCTATTCAAATAAGCAGTTTGATGGACATCAATAACTTTTGTTTCAAGATATCATCATCCAAACATACTGGAGTTGACTGCATATTTTACAGAGAGTGAGAAGTTCTGCCTGGTTTATCCATATATGAGAAACGGATCACTTTTTGACAGATTACAGTGTGTAGTAAGTCATTTTCATTACTCTACTTGCTACTTTGATTCCCTGAAGCTCGTGGGGAGCCGCTGAAACCATTAGTGAGAGCTGGGAGGTCAGTGTGGGTATCCAGATGAGGGGGACAGCCCACATGGGCTTCCCAAGGAGGTAGAGGACTTCCCCCTGATTTAATTTCTTACTCTTAGAAGGCTGAATATATACCTGCATTAATATGTGTTGTGCAATATGGTGGCGAAAGGATCTACTGGGTCCTTACTCCCTACTGATTCTATACTCAAATGACTGTACATCAACTACTTTTATTTCTCAGATAATTTCTATTTGTGTAACTTTACCAAGGTATCACCCTTAAAAGAATAGACATAACAGTGATAAAGGCTCCTTAAAAAGGAGGTTGAACAAATGCCATGATTTCTCATAAGATATCTTTGAAATATAAGTTTAAAAATTGATTCAAATAGGTTGTTTCAAATGAGAATAAAACCAGATTATCCTCAATTGTCCATACTTTTATGACATAAATAACTTATTTAATGAACATTTAAACAAAATTACCTTATTATCCACATTTTGATTAAGCTAATATTAACACTATTAGATATTTTCATTGCTTACAAAGGCCTAGAACCCTCATTGGAAGTAGAGGATAGTGTATCTTGAATTAAAAAATACATGTTGGTAAAGCCACCCCACTCCACCTCGTTATCAGCTGCTATTCTGGCATAGTTGTGTGCAATGAATACACACATGGTTTTGACTCAGAAAGTGCAACTAAACCAACTACTGTTGTCTTTTCAGGGTAACACAGCCCCACTCTCTTGGCACACTCGAATCAGTATACTAATAGGAACAGCCAAAGCCGTTCAGTACCTGCATAACACCGACCCGTGCTCAGTCATCTGTGGCAGTATCTCAAGGTAAATTATCCTAGAGCTTCAGGTTATACCTGAAAGCCCCTCTCATCATTGGAGGTGAATCTGACTTCATGCTGTTTTCTGTCCGTAGTCCCTGGCATATATGTGTATTTTTTAAATGCTCATCTAAATATTTAAAATCTTACCTTTTTTTTTTTTTTAAAGATTTTATTTCATGATTTCCAGAAAGAAGGGAGGGAGAGAGGCAGAGAGGGAGAGAGAAATCAATGTATGGTTGCGTTTCACCTGCCTCCAGCCACAGACCTGACTGGAGACCTGGTTTGCAACCTGGTTATGTGCCCTGGCTGGGGAATCGAACCTGCGACCTTTGGGTTCGCAGGCTGGCGCCTTATCCACTGTGCTACCAGCCAGGGCTAAAATCTTACCTTTGTATTAATGAAAACATACCTACCAAATTTAAAAAGCTACACATATGCTGCCAAAGGGAGAGTTTATATTATCTTTGGGAATTGTTAATGAATAAGATAGACAGTTTTGTGTATTCTGTTAATTATACTTGGTAGCAAATAGTGAACTGAACCTGTATTAATCTCACTTAAAAAAGAAAATGAGCCCTGGCTGGTGGCACAGTGGATAAGGCACCAGCCTCCAAACCCAAAGGTGGCTGGTTCGATTCCCCAGCCAGGGCACGTAACCAGGTTGCAAACCAGGTCTCCAGCCAGGTCTGTGGCTGGATGCAGGTGAAGCGCAACCATACATTGATGTCTCTCTCCCTCTCTGCCTCTCTTCCTTTCCCTCTTTCTAAAAATAATAAATAAAATATTTTAAAAAAAGAAAAGAAAAGAAAATGAGGTTAAAGGAAAGGTTAGATGGGGATTTCTAGCAAGATAACAGTAGTAAATGACAACTAAATTTTTTTGTCCTTGAATTCCATATGAAAAGACTAGATTTTCATTTAGTGCTGGAGGAGTGCAGGTTACTGCCCACAGATGTCTGCTTCTATTGGGAGTGTGGTAATTCATCAACTGCTAGTGACCCCATAAATCAGCATAAAGTTGGTGCGCCCTCCCAGCACCTGAGACATAGATAGACAGTGGAGATCTCGAAGGTTGGTGGTGTCAGCCACTGGGGTTGTTTCCAAAGGGCTGAGGTGGCCACCCAACCGAAAACAGTCCTCTTTCCCCCTAGCTGTCAACCAGCTCTGCCCTGCAGATGCTCAAATGTGTTACAACTGAGTGAATACATACATATGCTACAGTGCAACCCTAACTTTACCCAAGGCATGGTTGGTCTGAGAAGGCTTTTCTTCTAGTTAGATAGTTCCAAGCCAAGTCTTTAAGGAGGTAGTTCATGGTAAGTAGTGGATTAGTTGAAAGAAGAGAAGAGAATATTACTGGTAGAGGTAATGATACATTCAAGGAAACAGAGTGAAGATGTGCCAAGCATATAATAAAAGCAAGACATATTGATTGACTGGAGCAGAAAGGATGAGGTTGGAATAAGGAAAGATGAGATTAGAGAGAGAAGTAAGGAATGTGACCAACTCTCTCTCAAGGGGCTCTGAGGCTTCTCTGGGGAGATAGGTGGCAACAAAAACGTTTTGGAGTTTCTTAGGTGATATCACAATTTTCTTTAAAGCCACTTATACCAGACCAATATCCCAGGTACTTGTTTGGATGTGGTGAGTTATAGAAATATCTAAATAACAATTCTAGATGAGTGCCCAATTAAGTAATAGGGATTCTTTTTTTTTTTTTTTTTTTAATCACTGGAGCTGAGCACAACCTCTTTTTTTTCTTTTTTAAAGATTTTATTACTCTTAGAGAGAGGGTAGGGAGAGAGGCAGAGAGGGAGAGAGACATCAATGTTTGGTTGCCTTTCACCTGCCTCCAGCTATGGACCTGGCTGGAGACCTGGCTTGCAACCTGATTATGTGCCCTCCCTGGCTGGGGAATTGAACCAGCGACCTTTGGGTTCGGAGGCTGGCACCTTGTCCGCTGTGCCACTAGCCAGGGCTTGTAATAGGGATATTGAATACAGAAAGATATTTGATCAGAGAAGGGAAATTTTGTGAAAGAGGCAGGGTTTAAACTGGAAATGGACTTAGCTACATATTTTATTTTTCTGGTTGGTGAAGGGGCTGCCAATTGTTGCCTCTCTGGGTTTTCCAGAGGGTTCAAAGACTCAACATAACCATCTATGGACTATGCCCACCCAGGCGTGTGTCAGGGTGTGGAGTTCTGGGGCTGTGAGCATTTATTGAGAATTGTGGTTTCTCAAGTGTGCAGCAGCGTGTTCCTCTCTGTTCCTGAGCAAATCAGCCTCATTGACAACCACTGAACTCTTGGACCTTCTGCTAAGCCTGCCTGCAAAGATGTTAATTAGTGCCAACTATAGCAGTAGATTTCCCCCCTTCTTTGGTGATGGGCACACCTGTTCTCTAGAAACTGGAATGAGACCAACTTATTTCATTTAAGGCACTGAGCATCTGTTGGATGGTAATGACATTCCATCCCCAACAGTCTTGGCCAAATGTGAATTGGCTGACCTAGATTACCTTCTTTTAAATAAATCCTTCACTTTGCTCTAAATGTGGGCCTCTCTGATTCTTGGTTACTGTACTCATATGTACAGCCTAGTGCTTTCAGGAAGGTCTGCAATCCCCACCCTTTTGCCTTTGTCATATTAATGTTTAATTCATTGTAAGGAAAGGCAGCTCCTAGAAGATATATCATTTTATTGCACAGCACTGATAACTGACTAAAAAACATGGACATTTCAAAACATGTTAAACAGTGATCTCTTGATGAGTAAGTCAAGTCCTTGTTTTTGTTGGAGTGAAAAATGGAAGATATTGTTACCTTTATTTTCTTTTCTACATCTGGGCCTCAGACTGATATCTCATGGAAGAATTTATTGTACATACTTTGACATTATTAAATAATGTTTTAATAGTATGAAATAACATGGAACTGTATGCATAAAGTGAGATTAACTGAAAAAAGCCAAGTTGAAGTAATACTTCAAGCCAAGTTGAAGTACATGATTATAATTTTGTAGTACAAATTTATAAATTAAAAATAAAGTAAAAAACAATAATATAAATAAGACTTTATTGAGACAGATAGAGCTTTGTACTTAATGACTTAGTTTGTACTTGTTTATTATCTTTGAAAATTTTTAATTTAAGGATTATATCAGTATTTTAATAAAAATAATATTTATTAGAAAAATATAACTTGGCATCATACCTTTCTATCTCAAGCTGAGGAAGCAGAAGAAATTTCAAGGGGGATTTACTAAATTAGTTACTAAATGATATCCAAAAGTTTTATTTCATTCATTCTCCAAAATTATTTCCATTTTCTGTGAAGCTTGGTAATTTTACACCTCTGTGTTTTCTAACATAGTTTAAGAGATGAAGATTGTGAAGTCATTATTGAGCCTGCTGGAGCCCAGAGTGTAAGCAACATCTTTGTTTAAGCCCAATGAAAGCATATCTGCACTGTCACTGGGTGTGACAGGAGAACACCACCAAAAATCTGTGTCCAAGCGCAGGTTCTGCCTTGCATTCTCAGGCCACAGTTTTCCTCTCATTTGTGCATACAAAGCCAACTGGGATGATCTCAAGTTGGATCTCTTCTTGCTTTCAAATTCTGTGACATTGCACCTGCCTATCTGTGTACTATGCTTTATGCCCACATCTAAGAATTGTGACAGGAGAAGGCTGTGACACTGTGGTTTTAAAATCCCAGTCACACTTTATCCTGATCATCTTCAGAGTAGGAGTTCAGTTCTGTTAGGGAGGCACCTCCAGAGACCTGCTCACCATAGGGTAGGTGAGGCCAAGTCCTGAATTGCCTCATTCCCAGAAGCACATATGGAGTAATTTTTCTCTTCTTCCCCCTTTTAAACAAACAACCCAACAGTGATAATCAGTGATGTCATTGCTGTTTCTGTCTCTGGTTAAGCATATGGCCTTGAGTCAAGAAGATATCAACTCAAATCCCTGCTCTACTACTTTCTATCTCCTTAACTGGAACTGAGTAGGCTACACTCCTCCCAGGTTGTGGGAATGGAGTCAGATAATCTGTACAAAGCACCACCCAGAGTTTAGCAACATGCTGCAATTTCTCTCACCTAATGGAGGCTGCATCTTCCACCTCCCACATGTCTCAGCCAACCAGTCCTGGGCCCTTGCACGGCATTGTCAGAACTCTGTTTGGGTGCAGTTTTAATGATTAGAGCTTCCTTTATATTGAGCTAAAATCTGTGACCTGCTAAATCACTATTTTGCGCTGGAATTATCTGCCTATATCTGAAGAAGAGAGGAGATAGTTCATTTAAATTCTGCTTTGTAATCAACAGTTATTTAATTTTTTAATGAGTGGTTGAATAAGAAGTTTTTGTTTTTGTTTTTTTAGTTAACTATAGTAAATTAAAAGACCACTGAACCCAGAAAAAAGATGGCTAAGCTTTAGTCCTGGCTCTGCCATTAAAAAAAAGCTGTTTTGAGCAGAATAAGTCTTTTCAATTACATGGGCCTCATTTACTTCATCTGAAAAAGAGTGATTACACTATAGCAGTGAAGACAAATCAGTTTCATCTCACGTTCCATCTTTGCTTGATTGGCAGTGATTTCCCAAGTGCAGCATTAAAGGAGAATCTGGGGTGTGCACATTCTGCACCCAACTAGTGATGTCTGCTAAAAATATTGGAGGATGTTTTGGCAACACTTGGGCCAGATATTTGCCCTATGAAAAGTGGTCTAATCTATTCATGGTTTTAAATTCTCTTAACAAACTAATTATATCAGCAAGTGTTGGCTTACTGTCCCCTATCGACCCAGCATTATGCTTATGTAAACAACATAAGCTGGTCCCTGATTAAGTCGAAGGGTATAGTGCGGGCTGTACAGTGGGAACTTGGAGAAAGGAGGAGCACTGGAATTCAGAGAGGTAGAGTGAAGACTTCATGGAGGAAATGACTCTTAGGTTGCATAGAGGATCAGATAATAGTAAGGAGGAGTACTTTGAAGGCTGGGAGAGCAGTATAAAGAAAGCCCCCATGGAAAAGAGCGTGGGCAGACAAAGGGGATCAAATGTATGATGACAGATGGAAACTAAACTTTTGGTGGAGAACATGCTATCATGTACACAGACATCAAGTTTTAATATGGTACACCCGAAACTTGTATAATATTATTAACCAATGTTACCACAATAAAATTTGGAAGTGTTGACATTGGACTCCTCATGCAAATGGCAGTAGGCAGTGGACTGGGGTGGAGACTTGGCCTGGAGCCTGCACACGGGACTCTCCAAGCAGCTAGTTTAGGAGACTCTCTGTCCAGGGCACAGTTGCAGAACACCACGGAGGAAGCCAAGTCCACATTTCAAAGGTGTTTTCAGGAAGTCTGGGGGTTTCGTTAGCCCCAAAATGTCTTAGTAATTTGAACTCTTCAGAGAGAATGTTACTAAAACAGAAATTTATTTCCAGATGGTGGAATTTGAGGTGAAGTCCCTGTTCTTGACAACAGACCCTTGTATTTTTATTTGGGAATGAAGATGTTTTTGAATTACAGGACCACATAAAAGCATCTGAAAGCAGTAAACCTTCTTGCTATTTCCATCCCATCCTTTAATGAGCTTATTTTTGTTCACGTTTATGAACAATCTTAAATTCAGATGCATTTTATCCTTGACGTTTTTTCATCCCACACAGGCATCCCTGTTTCCAAGGCTAGGAGATAATCTTTTAACGTTTCCTATAAGTTTATGCTCTCTCATCCATTTGTGTTGTAATTTGTCGCCTGCCAGGTGAAATTGTCTTTCATACAAGGGAAGGATTCTGGGAAAGAAAGGAGGGAGGAAGGCATTTGCTTAAAAACGAAGTTTTAAAAGTAGACATTGGTTAGAGATGCATGGCTATAGTAGGTTCCTTTGTAAGGGACTAGAAAGACTGAGAGGTTGGAAAGAAGTGTAGGAAGCCACAACGGCCCCTTCCTACAGCCACGCCACCCTTGCCTGAGGACCCCCGCTGCTCCAGACTTTGTTCCCAGAGCTGATGTGTGTGGTGAGACCTGGCTCCAGCTCAGTTAGTGGGAAAAACAAAACCTGCGGAAAATGCAATTTTTTTGTTTGTTGGTTGGTTTGTTTGACTGATTGTTCAATTGACCAGGCTCCTCCCTTTCTCCCTGTCCCCAATAAAAATCTACTTTTATTTTATTTTATTTTTCAGAAACATTTTAGATATAAGCAACTATTTTCCTCAGACATGTTCATTTTTTCCCCTAAGGGATGTCAAAAGAATGAAATATTATGTAAGTTAAAATTTCCCCTATTGTATTTACTACCACTGACTCTAAACCCCAACATTCATTGATTTATACACATGGATACCTACATGTTTACACACACATGTACCAACTAATATCTATATATATTTTTCTTTCCATGGTCTTAAAATGCCTGGAAATGTTATTTCAGTCAGGTTCTTCCAGAATTTTTCTGGAACTATTTTGAAATTTAGCCAATGCCTTGAAGCTAGTTAATTCAAGGGCCCTTGGAGCTCCAGGGTCATCCTGCAACCCCCTTCCTGTACCTTTGTTATTTCAAATTGGTGTCCTTGAACTTCCAGAGATAACCAGCCAAATTTACAGGGGGCTTTTGAGGTAAGGTATTATGTGTAGAAAGGACAATGGCTAGCCTACATCCTTCAAAGCACATTTCTAGGCCTTCCCTGTATATCAGGCACTCTGCTTACGTTTTCTCATTTAATCCTTGTAATCACCTTGTGAGTTAAGCATTATCAGATCTGTCTTCTTACAGGGAAACTGAGGCTTAGGGAAGTTGTACTCGATGAAATCTCACATGTACAGGAGGAATATCCTATATTGACTATGTCTTTACACAGAGAGCCTAGGACTCATAAGGCAGCCATTAAAGCAAAACAAGTTTTGATACTATCTCTGTGTTCTGCCTGGGTTCAGTGGGAGAGAGAAAGCTACATCATCCAAGTGGAGAATAAGGGTCTCAGTCCTTTCTTTTTAGACCAGATGACCTCACGCTGCAGTGAGGAGAGCTGGTATGCACCCTTGCCACATTGGGTGAGGAGTATCTTGTTGCAACAGCATTGACACAGACAGCAAGATGTCCTGTTGCCTCAGGCTATCAATGAGAGGCCACTTAGGTCCTCTTTATCTCTGGAGCCAATTGGGTGGAGCCTAGACTTTTTCTGAGACTTGCCAGGCATGCAGGGGCTAGGCTACTGGACACGGGTAGCTCCCTATAAAACCCTATAAAAATAAATATATCTTTGAAAACCCATCATGCACTTACATGCCAAATATGATATGTGCACTCAAGTTCTAAACAAGATACATCATAATCAAGGTGTATCATCTTGCTTTATGTTTAAGGTCCACAGGCTTCAACTAAATAAGGAGACAAATGATAAGCAAAGAAAACAATTTCTGTAGCCTTTGGGGGATTCAGTTTCCCCCAAAAGAACTGTCTTAGAGATCTTTAGCAAGAGGGAGACTAGGTACAATAATATTCCCAGTCAAGATATAGATCACCACCCTGTGCAGGATTTTCTCTCATTAGTGATCCTACCACTGTCGTTCTACCAGAATAATTATCTAGAGAGGTTTCTCTCCTATAGTAAGTAATCTCATGGGAAAGACAAGAAGAAATAGGGTGTTAAAACACTAAATTAAGCCCTTGCTGGTGGATAAGGCTGTGGGTTGCAAACCCAAAGGTCACTGGTTCTATTCCCAGTCAGGGTACATAACTGGGGTGCAAGCCAGGTCTCTAGCCAGGTCCGTAGTTGGAGGCAGGTGAAAGGCAACCATACATTGATGTCTCTCTCCCTCTCTGCCTCTCTCCCTTCCCTCTCTCTAAGAATAATAAATAAAATCTTTTTTAAAAAAACACTGAATTAAGTTTGTGGGCCATTGGATACTTCTAATCTGTGTCTTTGGTAGCCATCATAGCTAGATAGCAAGTTGCCCCTTTTTATTTATTGCATTATATTGTTGCATGCTTTAGCTATTTATGTTGTCTTCATCTTACATGATTTAGGTATTTACGTTGTCTTCGTCTTCACTTTGGTAGTCTGTTTAGCCCTATCTGGGATAAATGTATTCAGTTGACGTACACTGAAGCTGAAGGCACTTTATGTTTCAGCATTCTATTTAAGGCAGAAGCAGAGGGAAGAATTAGGGCAGAATTGATTGTTGAAGGGCCTTTTGCAATTCCCACTTTCCTGAAACTGAACATCCTTCTTCCTTGGCTACCATTAACCTTTATTTTGAACAGAGTAAATCACTGGACTCAAAATTTATGGTATACACTAACGTCGGCTGGTAAACAACTTGTCTTTTCACCAAGTGTCATTATTCAAAGTGTGAATGCAATGCCCTAGAACAATTTTGCATTCTTATTGATGGCCTCTCACTGACCCAGAATCCTTTGTGGGTTTTATTGTGTGACATATTGTGGTTACCCTACTCAGCTCTTACAGAAATGTGATTTACCAGTTGTTGATAGCGTCTCACCAGTTTTGCCAAGGGTCAAATAAACAGATTAGATTACAGTTTTTGTTGGTGGTGCTTTTTTCCCCCTTTTTAAAACATTTTATTTGTTTGTTTGTTTGTTTGTTTAAAAGAGAGGGAAAGAAATATCAATGTGTGAGTGAAACACTACTCAGTTACTTCTCACACCTTCAATCGAGGACCTGGCCCACAACCCAGGCATGTGCCCTGAATAAGAATCACACAAGTGACCTTTTAGTTTGCTCAATCCACTGAGCCACACCAGCCAGGATGCTTTTGTTTTTTCTGTTGTATTTAGAAAAGACCTATTCTTTAAGGAGTCTAAGGGTCCCAGATTCAGCTTTTTGCATTCTCCCTGTTCTGGCATTTTCAGTCATGTTTTGTTTTTTGTTTTTTTTTTTTAATTTTATTGTTGTTGTATTACATTCATCCTCAGTCATGTTTTTTATACCTTCTTTCAAGCTGGGGTGGAAGAAGGAGAGAGTTAGATGTTTGACACTGAAAATACGGCATTCAGAGCTTTGCTGTCCTCCCCCTTGGGTGAATGAAGCAGGCCAGGGTGCAGAAGAGAACCAGGCTCTGGGTGCTGCAGAGCCTGGAGGGGCAGCAAGTGGGTCCTGGTAATGAGAATTAAGGAACCTCTCTACCCACCTTACCTCCTGGCACACCTGGCAAACTCCTGCATTAAATACCTCAGCACTCAGAAATGATCAGGGCACCTTCAGGAGCCCTGCTCTTGATCTGAACAAGAGAAGTGTACACCGATGGAAGAAGTAATTGTGAACTAAATGTTTGTTCTTAGCAAAAGCTAGAGAGAAGGTATGCCTGGCTCTAGCATATTCCTCATCTTCAGAAGTATGTCAGGATAGTGAGTACAGGATAGTGAGAAAAACAGAATGGGTGACAAGTGACATACTGTAGATGTGTGAGACCCAGACTGGCCTTAGAAGCTGCCAAGTTTGAAATAATCTGGATAGAAAAGGTAAGGCAAGGAGAAAAATGAGGATTGTGCTTATGTTACAAGTCTCCTCCCTGACTTTCCCTCATAAATGCAGGGTTCACACAAGAAGTAAGGGATCTAGAGCTTATGTAAAAGGTGGGCTCTTTGGATTTTGCCATTCCCCTGACACTTGCAGAGGAGGGAGAGGGAAATAAAGTTGAAGGCATGTCTTTCTGGTCCTGGGAGCCCCAGCAATTTGTCTGTTGTCAACTCAGACCTAGACAATGTCTACAGTAGAATTTTGTTTATTTTTTTTTTAAATGGGCATTTTTTAAAACGATTTTATTCATTATTTTCAGAGAGAAGGCCGGGGAGGGAGGAAGAAAGGGAGAAAAGCATCAATGTATGGTTGCCCTTCACCTGCCTCTAGCCACAGACCTGGCTGGAGACCTGGCTTGCAACCTGGTTATGTGTCCTTACTTGGGAATTGAACCAGCAACCTTTGGGTTTGCAGGCTGGCACCAATCCACTGTGCCACACCAGCCAGGGCTGTAGTAAAATTCTTGAGGCTTTAGTTTCAAATTCTCTAAACAGAGCCAGAACTCTGAATATTCTGAATCATAATAATGCTATAATTCAGACCTGTGGAACTAGGGTCTGCCTGTCAGTCTACTTACACAAGGACAGAAAGGACTTCTGGAACTTTCACAAAACCCAATACTTGTTCAGGATTAGGAATTTATTACTTTTATCCTGCAGCTATTACCACTTTTAATAAGTTCGTAGTACTCTAAATGTAGCATGTGGCATTTTGGATGGGCAGGTCTCTTAATGGCTTTGTCTTCAAGGGACAAAAATCAAGCTCCAAATAGCCCTAAACAAAGTTGAAACGTAGGTAACTTTCTTTTAGCCCACCCACCTCTTTTATCAATATCTTCTCTCTTATGAGTAATTACTAATCTTCATTTTAGCTACTGAGCATTACCATATACCAAGTAGGAGGCTGTTTATATGCCCCATATGAGTTCCGTGAATTCCATTGTTTTCCTCATTTGACGTGTGAGGAAGGATGACGCTGAGGTTTATGGGGTGAAATAACTGGGTGGTCCAAGAGCCATGTGCGGGCCAGTCAAATGCATCTCTCTCTTGGCTTCTCTTTCTCATGCTTGCTATGGCAGCCCTTTGCCAGTCAAAGAAGATAACACTTACTCTCAACCAAGATGTTAAGTGATTATTAAGGTTTTTTGGTGACTGGTGAATAGCTAAAAATGACTCCAAGCACTTTGCCTTTTCCCCTACAGATGGTTATATTTTAAAGTAAGACTCAAAGACAAGGCCCTGGCTTAGTAGTTCAGTTGGTTAGAATGTGTTCCTGATACACTAACGTTGCAGATTTGATCACTGGTCAGGGCACATACAAGAAACAATCAATGAATGCATAAATAAATGGAACAGCAAACCAATGTTTCTCTCTCTCTCTTCTTTCCATTCTCATTAAAATTAATAATAATAATAATAATAATAAACACTCAAGACAAAAAAGCCATGGATAATGGGACAATGGAGTAAGGTTATCCCTAAGGCAGGAGCTACTAAAGATTCCTCAAATGATTGTAGGTAAGTGGCTGTAGTCAGAGAATTCCACAGCAGAGCTCCATGCACATCACAGACTACTGTTATCTGGTTAAAACCCAGGTAATATTCTCATTACATGTAAGCAGGGCACAAGGAAAGCTGTTTTGGTTCCTGTTAGTGCCTCCTATTGACAAAGTATCAGCTTTTCCCACCAACTCCATATACATAGCTATAAATTCTTAATGCCCACTATTCCTAGGCCAAGATTTTGTTTTAGGTTTTATATAACACTTGGATTTATACTTTAAGAAAAATGAACCCAGGTCTATTTCATGGAAAATTAATTTGTCCATGTTTGTAATTAACCAGCTATAAAGGTGAGCTTGTCATGTTGTTTTTCACCAACACATTTTTGTAACAGTTTTTTTTTGTTTGCTTTTTGTTTGTTTGTTTTTTCTTGTTTGCCTCTGTTCATAATTTTAGTGTAAACATACTTCTGGATGATTGGTTTCAACCTAAGCTGACTGACTTTGCCATGGCACACTTCCGACCCCACCTGGACCATCAGAGCTCTTTGATGAGCATGACCAGCAGCAACAGCAAACATCTGTGGTACATGCCAGAGGAGTATATCAGACAGGGCAAACTCTCCACTAAAACAGATGTCTACAGCTTTGGAATCGTAAGTACCAAGAAGGGTCTATATTGAGTTGTACCCTTGGAATCTGCGTGATTTTGTTAGCCAATGCCACCTTGATAAATTCAATTTTTAAAAAAGCCTTTAACCTTTGGAGCTATGATTTCCTGTTACTTGTTGTCTTATACATCAATTTTGTGAAGTCAATTGGCAATAAGATAGAAGATAGAAATGTATTAATTGGAATAAACTATATTCACTGTTAAGGTGAATAGTCGCAACTAATATGTACATATATTTAACTTTATATGTATTCTTTGTAGGTAATAATGGAAGTTCTGACGGGTTGTAAAGTGGTGTTAGATGATCCAAAGCATATTCAGCTGGTAAGAATTGTCTTCTCTGCACCGTGGTCATTTTCCTGATAGAGTTTTAAATGAGGTTGTCTTCTTCTCTTCCTAGAGGGACCTCATTATGGAATTGACGGAAAAGAGGGGACTCGATTCATGCCTCTCATTTCTGGATAAGAATGTGATTCCCTGTCCTCGAAATTTTTCTGCCAAGCTCTTTACTCTAGCAGTCCAGTGTGCGGCAACACGGGCGAAATCAAGACCATCAATGGATGAGGTACATATACACACGGCTATTAATAAAAACCAAGCCCACGGAACCATGGAAAATCTAAATGGGATAAATTGTGTATCTAGGTGAATTCTTTTTTTTTTTTTTTTTTTTTTAAGAATTTATTTATTATTTCCAGAGAAAGAGGAAGGGAGAGAGGCAGAGAGGGAGAGAAACATCAATGTATGGTTGCCTTTCACCTGCCTCCAGCCACAGACCTGGCTAGAGACCTGGCTTGCAACCTGGTTATGTGCCCTGGCTGGGAATCAAACCAACAACCTATGGGTTCGCAGGCCGGTGCTTTATCCACTGTGTCACCAGCCAGGACTTGAATTCTTAATTAATAAGACAAATATAGCCCTGAAAGAGAATTCCAATTGAATACATTGAGCTTTCCCAGATCAAAAAGTCACATTACTTGGTACTCTGGTAGAGGTCATTATTGGGTGGGTCATATATAAAATGAGAATAATAGTATTGTTTGGCAAATTAAATGGGGATGGTGTACGTAAAGCACTTTGTAAATTGTAAAGCTCTCTATATGTATTTTTAATTACATGTGTATGAGAAGATATGTTGTATGCTATTTTATATCAGGTCAACAGTTCTCAATTTGGGCTGCACATCCAAATAAACTAAGAAACATTAAAAATATTGATTCCTGGTCCTCCATCTCCATATTTTTTGAATGACATCCATTAGGGATCTGTATTGTAAGAATGCTCCCTTATATAAATTTGGTATTTGAGAACTATGAATTGGGTTCACCATTCCCTAAACCCTTTCAGTTCTGCACATATTAAGGTTAAAGTAAAAAATGATAAGGAACTCATCCAAGGTCAAAAAGTAGTGGTGGCAAATCTAGGCCATAGGTATCAAGTATCCTGATATTTAATTCAATGCAGTTTCTTTTATCTTTTACTTCAAGTCATTTAATTTACTTATCAAAGGTAAGGGTTTAGATAATCTTTAATCTTCTCATTCAAAATTCTATAGTAGATCTGACTTCATGAAAAGAACTCCTTAACAGGTAGACAGAAAAAAGGTAAAAGGAAATGTTATTCAAACTTAACTTGATGTTTGTTGTCTTCTTGGTTCATTAGGTTCTAACTTCTCTTGAAAGTACTCAAGCCAGCTTATATTTTGCCGAAGATCCTCCCACATCACTCAAGTCCTTCAGGTATCCTTCTCCTGTGTTCTTGGACAATGTACCAAGTATTCCAGTGGAAGATGATGAAAGACACAGTAGTCGTTCACCACTTCATGATAGACATTTGAGAGAAGAGAAAATGGCTCAGAAAATTCCCTTTGAATGCAGCCAGTCTGAGGTTACATTTCTGGGCTTTGACAGGAAGGCAGAGGGTAAGAGAAATGAGGATGTTTGCAATGTGCCCAGTTCTTCTGGTGAAGAATTTTGGTCTCCCGAGCATGCAGCTCCATCCCAGGACTCAAGGGCATCTGGTATGAATGTGGACGCTTCTGCAGAAGCTCCCGACCATTCTTACAGGAGCAGGCCTATGGAGACTAGCTGCTCCTCAGTTCTTCTGGAGTGAATGTGAACAGCACAAAAAGGAGTCCATTTTACCAGGAGATAAAGGAGATGGCAAGTTGCAAGTATTACTGAGGCACATGAGTATAGGTACCATCTTGGAAAGACATTGCCTTCATAAGTAATTGCCAAGAGGCTGATTGATGGCAGCCTTGGCAATGCAGGTCAACAATCTGGTCAGTCCCATTCTTTACTTTCCAGCTCACAAAACAGAGTGGCTTAAAAGTGTATTTTATCAGGTAATTGCCTCATTAGCAAACCTAGGCTAAAGAAGATTCATTCAAGATTAGTTGAGATCATAGGCTCTGACATCAGACCAACAAAACAATCAAATCCTACCCAAAAGAGACTGGATTCTAACGTCTTCTTCATCAGCATTAATGTGAGTCCTCAGAGCCTTCAGTCTGCTAAGTATGTTCAGTTCAGTTGGATTCCATTGTTTAGCTTAGCTTGCTTACAAAGGTTGTAGGAAGTGTCTAATTTGTAAATATTAATAGATACCCTTTAAAGAATTGCCTTTTCATTTACTGTTATTGACCCTTATTATTTTTTCTGTTCATCCCTATAATACATGTCTGAAAAAGAGCCAGGTTCACCCTTGGTTATGACATGTTCTATGCAGACCTCTCTGCATAGATTCCCTCATTCTTGTCCAAGACCTGTATTCTGTATTTAAACTCTTTGGATAGTTTGTTACATATAATGATTTATTTACCATCATTACAAGTTTGTTTTTTCACAAACTTAGAAGCCTATTATATGTGAGTAGAAAGTATAAAATTTTAATCCAGTAATTTTTGTTTCTGATAAAGTGGTCACAAAAGCCAAGTTCAGCTTTTTGTTATACTCTGCAGCTTCCAACTCTGTGCCTTTACTCTTGGATCTCTCCCTTTTGAAGTCCTACCCAACCCTTCAGGGCCCAGCGGAGCTGCCATCCTTCCAGCGGCTTCCCTAATCTCTCTAGCCAGAAGTGCTTTATCAGCAATTTCATAGCAATTATTTGTATTTCTATTTTATAACAGTCACTTTCTGAATTGTATCAAAACTGCTTCTCTTTGATTAAACCTGTAAACTCCCTGTATTAGTTTTCTATTGTTGCTGAAACAAATCATCACAAACTTAGTGGGTTAAAACAACATTGACTGGAAGTCAGAAGTCCTTTGCATTCCTTCTGGAGGCTTTAGGAAGAGACTTATTTCTTCCCTCTTCAAGCTTCTGGAGGCCATCCAATTTGCTTGGCTCATGGCCTCTTCCTCCATCCTCAAAGCCATCAACATAGCATCTTTAAATCTAGATCCCCCTCTTTCTCTTTGACTTCTTCTTTATCAACTTTTCTCATACTTTGGCCCTCCTGCCTCACAGTCTTATAAGGATCCTTGCAATTGCATTGAGCTCACACAGGTAATCAAGGAAGATCTCTGCATCTCAAGATCCTTCATTTAAGCATGCCTGCAAATTCCCCTTTTCTCTTGTAAAGTAATATATTCACAGGTTTCTGGGATCAGGATATGGATATCATTGGGGGTCTATAACTCTTATGACATTCCCTGAATGTGCAGGAGCCACCTCTTCAAGACCTAGCATGTTATCCTACACAGAGCAAGTATTTCCTTGTAAGTTGAATTAAGGTACCTCTATGAACCCACATAAACATTGCTGAGTAAATTAACAAAGTGGGAATAATAATTATCTTGATGATGGTGAGTTGAAATGCTACAAGAAAACCATTCTCAGAGGATTTATAGAATTTCCTTCTTTGCAGCATTTACAATAAGAGGATAGACCTCTAGCTTTTGTGCTTCAGGGAAATATGTACATGGGGTGTGTGTGCGTGCATGTGTGTGTGTGTTTGGTTAGGTTAATCATAGTCAGATTAGAGTCGAGAGTCAAGAACAACTAATCAAAGAAAGAAATGATTGGGAATTAGGGTCAAGTTAGCAGACCAAGGTCAGAAACATGGAACTATAATACAATTCTGGGGAGAAAATTATCTCATAGCAGAAAGTGAGGCTCGAAACACTATAAGCCTGAGTCTGATGGGACTGGCCCCCAAAAGGCCCCAGGTTAGCAGTAGAGAGGGCATGTTCCCAGGTGGGTCTGGAGGGGACCTGGCTATCCAGTGCTGCTTCCCCATCTGATCATAATAATGTAAGTCTCCACAGTGGTTCCAAATGGCCCCTGTGCTAAGGTCAATCGGAGAACAGGCTTGGACTTGGCTTCATAGGATTTTACTTGTTGCAACCTGTCCGAGTTGACAACTCTTGATTATACATATTAATAAAAGGAAATAGTAAAAGTCTTTGGCCTTTGGCTTTATACATTACAAACCATTCTGAGGCTGACTTAGCTTATCTTATAAGTATCAGTGAGAGGTTACTAAGGAAGCTCTGATTAGTGCCAGGCCTGCACCATCGCTCAGCACATGTGTAATCTGTTGATTTTATCTTGATTTAATTTGCTGGTTTGACTTAAAACAGTGTTCCTTAAACTTTAACCTGCATCGAAACCAAGTGGAAAGCTTGCTAAAAGCACAGACTGCTTGTCCCACCCAGCTTCTGATGCCATAGTTCTGGGGCTAGAAACTGGGCTTTCTAACAAGTTTCCAGGTGATGTTGGGACCACTCTGAGAACCATTCCCCTAAAGTATTCTCAGATTGTTCTAGATCAGTAGATGCTACCTTTTCAACTAGGCTGTATGCTTTTTGAAAGAAGTGTCATTTCTTTATGTTCCAGCCATGTTGATCATTTATGATCTTTAGACTAGATCACCTGCTCGAGGGTTAGTTAATGTTTTGGACATCTAAGTGACCCAATCAGATTAGCTGACAATAACCTGACTAAGCAGATGCCCCTGTGACTGGAGATTACCAACTTTCTACTGAGTAATCCATTCCTCCTGACAAGATTTGCCTTCTAGTGGATGCATTAATAAGTGTTGATTATAGTAATTAAATCTGGCATTCTGTGATGGGCAATGAGGGACACCTCGAGGCTTCATGATGTGGAGAGCAAGAGACCAAGAACTCGCCTCCAAGTAAGTGTTCCCTTTGATCAGCAAACATAAATTAGTCAAGAATTCCACTCATCTTCACCCTTGTAATGCACTGCAAGCAATCCTCCAGGCAGGCTCTTCGTTGCATTTTATGATGCCCCAAAATATTTCACTGTTTTTGAAACTAGGTCTGAGATTTCTGATGTAATCAATTATATTGACTTCCTGAGAGTTGCTATAATGATCTGTGACTCAGTGCACAATAGCGTAGTTTTATGCGGTGGTACATCAGCCTGTGTAAACACCTTCTGTGATCTGACTATAGTGAAGACAGAAAGTGAGGGTTATCCTGATTATTATTCACTAAGCTTCTGCCAGAATCAAGGCACTGGATTGACTACTAGGATACCAAGTAAGGAAGAAAAGGCATCAACTCCAGTCAATAGTTGGCTGACATCTGTTATTTGAACCACCGACCAATGGAATTGAAAGTAAGGGTTGTAAGGGAGAGGGGGAGGCAAGGATTACTGTGTAGTTTTGAGAGAGTAAAGAAGGCTTCTTCTTGGAGAAGCTTGCTGGGAGACAGAAGGGAATAAGAAAATAGAAAAGAGTATCCAAGAAGCACCCCAGGAAGGCTCTCCAGAGAATTGGGGGCCCACAGCAGCTCTCCCCAAGCTCTGCACAATGGTGCCTCTGGGATTGGAAGAATGGGGTGAGGGTGAAGGGAACTGGGTCCAGAGCTTTGCATGTTTTTCCTGTTTAACCATCGCAACTACTTAGAAGGTATGAATCCCATTTTATTGGTGAGAAAAAGGACTCAGGGAGGATAAGGAACTTGCCTGAGGTCCTTCCAGATCTGAAGGAGTCAGGATTTGAACCCACATCTACCTGACCTCAAAGCCCAATGTTCTTTTCCTATGAAAAGGCATGGATGTGAAAAGTCATTTGCTGATCCCATAAATTTTCAGTAAGCACTTAAGCCTTGCCATATCTTCTGCATTGATCATGATCCTGCTCTTCTGCCACAGGTCCCTGCCAGGGCAGTCACTTGATGTAAATAAAATGAATTTATCCATTCACTCATTGATTAAATATTTACCAACAGCCTCCTTTGCATCAGACACTATTCTAGAGGCTGGGAAGATGATGAAGATCAAACCCCACAAAAAACCTGCCCTCATGGAACATCCATTTGACAGAATGAGGGAATGAACGAGTGGGTGAATGGGAAACCCTGGGAGAGTTGTACTTGCCATTCAGTCTGAGCGTTGTCTGGTTGTAGAACTTGGCTTCTCTGTTGGCTGTCCTGTAGAGGTTCCTAGAGGTTTTCTCCTTGTCTTATTAGAGAGCTGATCTCTCCACAACAGCCCATCACTTTGCTATTACTGTGTGTAAAGCAGTCTATGACATGCTTAGTGGCAAATGGGACAGGTCCTATTCTTCCATTGACCACTGAATTTTTTCAGAGCACTTATTTGCTACTGATGACATCTTTAGCAGGCTTCTTCTAAGTCATTGTTGAAACTCCTACACATACCTCACCTCACTGTCACTCCACAATGGAATTGCCAGTTGACTTCCTTCTCCTCCACAAAACTGAAACTTCCCGGGGACACATGCTATACCCTGCTCATTTTTGTGCCCCTAACATCTAGTACAGTGGTTAGCACATAGTATGACCCAATAGTATTTGTAAAATGAATGAATCAAATAGTCCTTTAAAGCATCTTCAAAATCATTGATATCTAGGATATCAAAAATAACATCTTATTGTACCCAAATTTTGTCTTTCTAATACCCATACTATCATCCATCATTTGCTTAGTTCCATCTCACCATACATGGATAAAAGTTACTAATTTCAACTATTAATATATGAGATGCATTTGAAAAGAGGAATTAGCAATATGTACATTTCTTGTAAATTTGCTTCATGGTAAGAAATATTTCCAAATCATGTCTAAGCAATGATAAACCAATATTTTGATAGGTAATAAATCAATATTTGTTGTATTTTTTCCATTTATCTGTCCCAAATTATAGATATTTGATGGTCCATTGGACTTGACATGCAAGTATTTGGGGGGGGAGGCATTTTATGTCAAAAGAGCAACATTACTTACCAAACCTTCACATAAAAGCCTCCTAAGTGATGTTATCTGCCTCGTTGCAAACTTTGTGGTTGTCCATATAAAGAGCAATATTTCTATAAATATTTTTATTGAGTTTTTCACTTCTTAATTTTAACATTTTCTTATAGATCTACAAAATTGGAGTGGGAGGTAAGAAACCAGAAATAGCTTACTTGCAATAGAATGCATGTACCCTCACATATTTCAGCTTTAAATACCTACTGAACTTCTTTCTATTACCATAGGTCAAGGGAATTGATCTCAAAGAAGTTGAATCTTACCGAGTCACACTAATGTTGGAATGGGTACCAAACAGAACACTCTTTATTCAATTGCAGGAAATATCTGCTCTGAAAAGGAGTAACTTAAAAATTGAAAGCATCTTTTATTTGAAAATAGAAAATAGCTGATAAATATGTATGTTTATTATTTTATTAGTATTAATTTTACTCTCCCAGATTAGCAGATATTGAAGCAATTGAGAAGAACATGGGCAAATAAACATTCTTATTCACTGTGTAAGTGAATAAGTGTATAAGTGTGTAAACAAGTTGGCAAAGATGTACTCTTTATGATGTTTATGATATTGAAACATTGGAAACAGCCTAAATGTCTTTCAATAAAAGATGAGTTACATAAATTATAGTACATATATACAATTGACTTGTATGCAGCTGTCATTAAAGATTATTTAGATCTATGTTTATTGCTATGGAAATGTGCCCCTAAAATATTATTGAATGAAAAGTCAGATTCCAGAGTAGCATGTTTAATATGGGCTCAAGCCCTGGCTGGTGTGGCTTAGTCAATTGAGCACCAGCCAGTGGATCAAAAGATTTCAGGTTCAATTTCCAGTCAGGACACATGCCTCAGTTGTGGGCCCGGTCCCCAGTTGGGGACATATAAGAGACAATCATACATTGATGTTTCTCTTCCACTCTTTCTCTCTTCCTTCCCTTCTATCTAAAAATAAGATAAAAAATAAAAATCTTTTTTTAAAATATGGGCTCGTTTATAAACACTGGGTATTTTATAATAATCTGTGTTTCATAGAGCAGTCTTTGTGAAAAGGTTAATGATAGTTTGTTTGTTTTTTGTATGGGTTATGGCATTTGGGTGATCTTTACTTTCTACACTTTTATGTATTTGAAATTTTTATAATGGCCATGTATCATTTTTATTATCTGAAAATAATAGAGCTATTTTTATTTTGGAAAAATATATTTTCTACAGTTCTATACTTGTATTTGCCTGCCCCTGTGCTTAGTTGTATCCTTGGCAACAACTGGCAACTGCTAATAAAGCTTCTGTTCCATTGCCCTTTGTCCTTTCTGTCCTCAAAGCTTAGTGACTGAAGCTCCTACATAGATTTTTCTAAGGTCCCAGGTGATCAACATTATCCCCTGAGTAACAAGGTTTGAGATAGCTTTTAAAAAGCAATCCAAAAGGCAAGACCAGAAAAATTGAAATACAAGAATGGACAATGCCCTGGCTGGTGTGGCTCAGTTGAATGAATGCGGGCCTGCGAACCAAAGGGTCACTGGTTTGATTCTTGGTCAAGGCTCATGCTTGGGTTGCAGGCTGGGACCCCCAGTTGGGGACATGTAGAGGCAACCACATGATGTTTCTCTCCCTCTCTCCCTCCCTTCCCCTCTCTCCATAAATAAATAAATAAATAAATAAATAAATATTTAAAATAATGGATAATGAATTACAATACACAACTGAGACTACCTTGTAATTAAATATTACTCAATTTTGGTAAAATCTTTTAAAATTGCCCTTAGTAGCTAAACTTACAAATCAGCATTTCAGCAAGTAACCTACAGTTAAAAATCTTCGGGGAGATAAAATTTTCATCACAGAATACCCATTCCCCAAACTTGTGCCCACCATTCCTTGTTAGCCTACATAAAAATTGTAACTTGTGCCCTGGCTGGTGGCTCAATCGGTAAGCACTGGCCTGCAAACCCAAATGTTGCTGGTTCAATTCCCAGCCAGGGCACATAACCAGGCTGCAAGCCAGGTCTCCAGCCAGGTCTGTAGCTGGAGGCAGGTGAAAGGCAACCATACATTGATGTTTCTCTCCTTCTCTGCCTCTCTCCCTTCCCCACTCTCTGGAAAATAAAATCTTTAAAAAAAATTGTAACTTGCTGAATATAGTAGGCTCTGGGCTATAGTTGGCATTGAAAATAAAATGCTATAGTGCAAAGAAATTGTGACTAAATACAGTGGTTTCCTCTAGCAGGTAGAGCTGGAGTCTACATAACAGTGCAAATGGGATTTACAATAATGCATTAATTATAAAGGAAAACAGCAAACCACACTCCAGGGTAAAATACCAATTCTAATTTATTCTATCTGGAGGGACTGTTTTGTGGACATAACTAAGTTACAGAGGGTGTAAATATGATAGAAAAAAAAAAACCCACTTTCTTAGCCAATCCAATTAAAAGATAAATTAGTGTTGGCTTCTTAATAGCATAACACAGGCACAAATTTGTTCTTCTGATACCAAGTTAAAGTGTTGATGCTATTTGTGCTTTCTGGAGGGGAAATACCAGGTAATACCAATTGTACCATGACGGCAAAGATTTCAGCAAACGAGAAGTTAAGGAATCTAATAAATAAAGGGAGTGTAAAGTAGTTATTCTGACAGAACATTGGAATGAGGTATAAATAGCTTCTTAATCTTCTTAATCCCTTATTCACTAATGATAGTTTCCTGTCATTCTGAAAGTGTATATGCTAATTATAGTGGCACTTACCGAATCATTCTACATTGGGCCTTGTGATATTTCCTCTTCTTTTTTGTTTGTAACACAGGATTTTTAAAAAGAGCTGCAATGATTTCAGCCAAAGGCAAATATTGTTTTTATTTTACATACCCTAGAGATAAATGTAAGAATCCAGGATGCTTACAAAGGCAAACACGCATGATTATACTAACTCACAGCCGTAGCTCTACGGCTGTAAGCAGAGGCGGGAGGCAGAGCCCTCTCTGACGTGCTCATGTTGCATCAGTTGGGCAGTTAGAAGAGGGGGCGATAATTCATGTCATGACTAGTACCCTGTCTTAGCCATTATAATGTATTTCTCTAATAAAAAATACGATATGGGCATATTTCGGAAGACAGTCTGACGTGTCCTCGTCTTTCTCCCTGTCTCATATCCTGGCATCATCGTTCCCTCTTTCAAGTCATTGGAGTAAAGTAGGCGGCACCATCGCATCCCTGTTCAAAGACTCACCGATTCCAGTGAGGCTATCCTCTCACTTCACATTAGCTGCTGTTTCCAAGTCCCTGCTCTGGTCCCTGTTACCACCTGAAGCTGTTAACATCAGACATCAGCATGTTGTCCCTGACATCCTGCTATATGATTTCTTCTTCTTCTTCTTCTTCTTCTCCTTCTATTTCTCCTTCTCCTTCTCCTTCTCCTTCTTCTTCTTCTCCTCCTTCTCCTCCTTCTCCTCCTTCTCCTCCTTCTCCTCCTCCTCCTCCTCCTTCTCCTCCTTCCCCTCCTTCCCCTTCCCCTTCCCTTTCCC